>PYHW01009940.1:1193157-1203507 GCA_013186435.1 Turdus rufiventris | reverse complement strand
CTGGCAGCAGCACCCAGAGCACTGCACAGCAGGAGAGAAAGGGCAGGTTTGAAAGTGTTTTGTCTGAGACCAAACAAAAAGCATCTTGGTCTTTTGCCTCATTGCAATAATTTAAAAACCCACCACAAAACAGTTTTATAATCTATTGCAAACCTTCAATCAAGCACAACATTTTAGCTAAAATATTAAAACAACTTTAGAACACAAGACATTTTAATTATCTGAGTATCTGACACTTCTTTCCAGATGCAAGCCATCCATGTTTGGTTTTTACAAAGGCATCTTCACAGTTTTCAGTTGAATTTCCAAGAACTTTTTAAAAATACTTACTATGAAACCAAAGCATTTTAAAATGAAGTTACTGTTTAATAATCAGTTAAATCACTAGGTCATTTCATCACTAAGAGCACAGTTGTAAACTCAAAAGAGTTAAATCTCTTTTTGGGAGAATCACTGAGATTTTTCTCAAGACTTGGTTTTATGTAGCTGAGATGGAAGTCTCCCCAGGAAGAGTAGGATGCACACTGTATTTGTAGTGGTCTGGGCCCCCCAGGTGACAGAACACCTATGAAATGGTGCTGGAAACATACACATGGCTGGCAATGAACATCAGAGGGGACAAAGCCCTGCCAATCACGTTGCACAGTTACTCAGGCAGTTCAGAAACCACCCAGGATTATGATGACAAAGTTTAGCAACCAACATGACAACAGAGGAAACCGGCAGGATTCAAATATTTTTCAACATTTTGCTCACCCAGCACTTGCAGTGAAGACTCTCAAATCAAAAGTCATTAGGCTGCATTCTTCCAGGTGGAACAGTTCAACAGCCCTTTTCTTCTTAAATACAACTGAGTTCTTCACTTTTCCCACTTTTGAAATCAATAAATCAATATTTCCTTCTAGAGTTATCCTCACTTGTGTCTATTTTCTACATCCTGCTCTTGCTAAATAGACAAGTTTACTATCAGCCACTGAGTAAAACCAAGATCTGCAAACCACTTATCTGGTCAAGATCCCGACCTATTAAAAGCTGCTATTTTTCAGACAGCTGTATGTAGCTCTCCACCAGTGCACACAGAATGTAAGTAATAGATGTATGTGTGTACACACCCACATAAAAGGAATGAGACAGGTTAGGGAAGGAGAGAAAAAAAAAAAAAATCACAAGTGTCCTTTTTACCTCAGAATGGTTGTTAAACCACACCTAAGATTGAAGGAGATTAAATCTCCAATCAGTAGTAGGCTTCCTCCTCAACCAACCTTCCTCAGGTATAGCATAACAAAAAATTCCTCTCTTCATAATTTATCCCAGATTACTGACCTGAGTGCTGTCCCAGGATGTCTGCAGCTCCCTTAGTCCCTCTGCCTGATCCTGGAAGGAAATTCTCAGTCTCTGTACCCACCCTTCTTGACTCAGCAAGTCTCTCCAGAGCACCAGCCTACCCACTGAGGGACAGGGTACAATTTCCCAACCCCTGCAGGAAATAACTCCTCATAATCCTTGAGTAGCTGAACGCTAGGAAGGGCTGTCATTTACAACATCACTTCGTGTATGCATGTTTCAACAAATGCTATCGATTGCATAGATCACAAGTATTTCACTTTTCTTGAAACAAGCAGCACTTCCCCATCAGCTACAAGGCAAGAATTCATGTGACAATTGTAGGTCCCTCAGCTGTTTACAGCTACTCAAGTAATAAAGGTAACAAGTTATATAGGATATCCTTATACCAGGCAACTTTAAAGAGGTAGCTGTGACATTTAAGATAAGCTTCTTTAGCAGGCAATCTAAGAAGCCTATACAAAAAAAAAAAAACAAAACAAAACGAAACAAAAAAAACCAACCCCACATTATTATTAATAACATAGTAAGCAGCAGCCCATTTGAATGGGCTGGTGTGCCTTTCTTCCAAGCATTCAAATCACTGCTTCTCAAAACTCAAGATCTCTAAAAACTGTTATTCTTTTAGTAATGTTTAAAGTTTATTTCCAGAGAAACGTTACATAAATAAAAACCTGTTTTTCATGCCCTGCAGAAACTGTTTTCAACACTGATGGGGGAGGGGGATATCAACCTAAGAGCTAGAAAGCTTTGAAGGGCATTCCTCTCCTGCTGCATTTCAGATTAAGTACAAACTCCTTCATCTACTTGTCAGACCTGTTGACAAGCAAGGAGTTTTACTCACAATTAGCCACCTTTAAAAACAATAACAAAAAAACATTAAAAACTTCAGAGTTACCATAGTCTACTTGAAAATTGAGTTAGTGAAATGAGTCTTTATCCCAAACAATGGTAAAGATTCACACATTCAAAATCAAGGAAAATCAACATAAAACATGTATAAGCTGAAAGTTTACTGCAAATTTCTGACTGACCCAACTGAAACAGCATGAACTCCAGGAAAGACATAGGACAGAATAGCTCCTACCATTTCATAAAGCTTTTGAAAGAGATGCAACTATTTTTTCCTAGCATAAAAAAATAAAATACCCAATACAGAAATATTTCCTCAAAGCAATTTGTGTCAGTAAGTATAGTATTTATCATGCTTTTATGAAGATGGCAAGTGCTCACCTCTCAGAAGATTTATTTATCTACCATCAGATACCAAAAAAGCTTCTACTAGACAGTCTCTGACCTGCTTGAGCTTCAGGATTACTCTTTGCAGGGGGAGGGGAGAAGCTGCTAGCAATATAATTATAAATGTGTTTTGACATAAATGTGTTTTGACACAAGCTGATTAGGAAGAGGGAATAACTTCACTGTCAACATCTTCCAATATTTGAGCTCTGCAACTTTCTTCAAGAATAGAAGCCACTAGAAAAGCAATTGTTACCTCAGATGGAATGACACACAGGAAAAAAAAAATCCCCTCTTTTTTATTTCCAACACACAGCATTCAAAAGTCCAGAGGGATGTGTTTGGTTTTTCCCAGCAGATGAAGTGTAAAGGCTTGTTTTGAAGACCTTGATGCCAAATAATCTCAGGAGCTTTTCAAAATGAGGCACACATAATTATTTCAACACAATGCCACAAAAGCCTTTCCCGTAATATTTTTGGAAACTCTGCACTTGAACAACATCCTTGTTAATTTAATTTGCCCATAACATTAAGTGATACAGTAATTAATGTACTTCTTAACTACTTTCAAAATTTTGTTTAGCTTCTGGGCAGGTACAGAGAAAATATTTCCTTCTCTTATTCAGCCAATTCAGTTAACAAGTATGTCAGAAGTGAAAAAAAATACCAGGAACACACTTAAACCACTTTTTCTTTTTGCAATTTATGACCCATTAGGAATGGGAGAACAAATTTACATGGCTTTAGATTAAAAGCAGCTTGAAAAACAGAAAAGGGAATCACAATTTACTATTCAACATTATCTGAAGCACTCAAGAAAAAAGTACTGTAAGATTTAAAACATCCATTTGTATCACAGACTATTAAGACACATTTTATTTTAGCTCACTTCAGAAGTCAAATTCCGGTGGGACCCATGTATTAATTGTCACAATTCAAGTTGTTTTGTGACTTCTACTACAGATCACCAAACATCCATTTCTGGAAACATATGGCGCAGCATGAAGTAGCCACTGAAGGGTTTCATATATCAAATTCAGAACAGTCCAAAACATTACAAAAAACACCTACAGGTAAGCAATGGTTAAGCAGGGTAAAGTTTATAATCAGAAATAATTTTTGTTCACAAAGACAGCAGTTCAACTACTGACAATTTCTGACACATTACTCCCCCACAAAAAGTAATTTGTCTGATTGTTACATAGAAATTGTTTTGTCCACCTCACAAACAGTTAAAAGCTTCCAGAAGGTTGGGTTTTCTTAAAATAATCCTTTCCTAAGTGCCAGGTTCAGAAGTACCCTAAACTTCTTAACTAAAGCTCAACCTAAAGAAAACCACATTCAGCTGAGAGAGAAGCACCCTCCCTTTAAATCAGCACAACCCTGGGGCTTTCCTAACACAGATCCTCCACTCTGATTCTTCATATGGGCAATCCTCCCAAACCATAACTCAATTCATACCTTCTCCATATTGCTACTTTCCCTCCTGGCAGAGAATTCTTAAACTGGTAATTTAACATTGTCACTGCAAAAGTCAGTAGCCAAAATAAATGGAATGTCAAGTTAATTGGCATGGATGGAAGAGCTGCTGAGACAAATTAAGCACAAAAATTAATAATGCACTAGAATTTTTAATATCTTTGCAGAGGTCAACAATCTCTCAATTTCTGTATTACTGCAGAACCAAGAAACCCAGTGACAGAAGGTTTAAGAACTCTTTTAAATCAATCAAACATATCATCAGGCTTAATTTGTATTTTCACCTACATCATTTACAGACACCAAAATTCACCAAGAACAGCACTTCCAGTACTTTTCTCTCACTCAGCTTCACCCAAAACTGTTATACAGACCCAATAACAAGAAAAAAAAAACACGTTCATTATCATGCATGGAATTCCTGAAAAATTTTATGAAAGGAACAAAAAGTTAATGTAACATAAGATTCTGGGAAAAACAAAATTGTTGATGCCCAATGTTACTATTAAACTGATTCCATTTGCACTAGGACATTTGAAATTATCAGTTTATCCAGTGCATTAATAGAATTTCTTATTTCTGCTACTAATCACAGAAATCTTAAAAATCCATGAGCAAAAACAATTTGGAATTTTCTTTCTAAAGAAAGTAGATAATCTTTCTGAAGAAAAGTGATGCTTTAATCACTAGCAGGCCACCGTTTGCAAAAAATAAGGGTTTTTCTATACTCCCCCTGCCCACAAAGCAAAAGCAACTGGCTTGTTTACAATGCACCTCATCCTAAGTGATGGAAACAGCTGTGTAACAGTCTAAACATAAATTTACAAGTGTTTTCATTTCCATACCCAAACAAGGCTCTTCTGCTCATCAATAATTCAAATACTACTCACATTACTTAAAAACACAATTTACAACCACTTCCTTTTAAGATTTCAGGTAACACTTAATCTGATTTCCTCAAACCACAGTTTCCTCAAGCTCCTGCTGTCTGCCCACCACAGTGACACAGGAACAGCACACTGGCAATCAGAAGCACTCCCCAAATTGCTGATTGTAATTCCTCTGCTGCATCTATCAAAGAAGGTGAGCTGGATAAAAACTGAATTCCTGTAGCTCCCCTCTCTCCAACTGCTACTTTTCTGGTTTTCTGAAAGTCACATCATCCATACACAGGAACTTCCATTTTCCTCCTCGATTTCCCTCTTTAGCCCATGTTATTTATCAATACCATTTAGCAGTTCATTTACTGACTGCTGCATCTAATCAACAGAAAAAATAAAACCCTGGAACCCTCCTTGTAAGCAATGCCAATGCAGCAAATGGTGCAGAAAGAGAACACAGAAACTACATTTAAACCATCCATATTATCCAACTTTTGAAGTCCACATTGCTTGCTATCCAAAAGACTTCATCTCTTTTCTGATTTCTGAAAATGCAGCACATGCAAAAGTCCACACTGAAAGGTTTTCAGTTGTCAACTTACCTACATTTCCAGAAGTATTTCACATCCTTCCTGCTCTTTCGCTAACTTTGGTTCTCTTCTTTAGCCAAACTAAATTTAAACAGTGTTTTCACAAACTCCCAATGCTTGGGACATGTAACTATTATAATTATTAAAACTGAACCATCAGTTCAAGCACTGCCACTGCTGTCCTGACTCTGCAGCTATCCCAAGGAAAAGTCACAGGCAAGATCCCACCTTCCCCATTTAAAGAAGTGCAACAGAGCTGAGGAAAGGTCTGGAGCACAAGTTTTATGAGGAGCAGCTGAGGAACCGGGGGTGTTTGGCCTGGAGAAATGGAGGCTGAGGGGACACCTTATTGATCTCTATAACCACCTGAGAGGAGGCTGGAGCCAGGTGAGGGTCAGCCTCTTCTCCCAGATACAGGCAACAGGACAAGAGGAAATGGCCCCAAGCTGTGCCAGGGGAGATTTAGACTGGATATTAGAAAAAAATTACTGCATCAAAAGGGTTGTCCAGCATTGGAACAGGCTACCCAGGGAAATAGCCGAGTCACCATTCCTGGGCATATTTAAATTCATTGGCACTTGGGGCATGGTTTAATAATGGACTTGGCAATGCCCAGTTAATGGCTGAACTTGATGATGTTAAGTTTCATATCCAATCTAAATGACTCCTTAATTGTAGTCACTAAAAGGAGTAGATGCTTCCTTGTAGTGCAGAAATCCACCCAGAACAAAGGTTATTTAAAATTTAAGCCTCATGCAAAATCTGAAGGCATTTCTCCTGAAATTCTCTAGATCACCTGGTAAAACCAGAAATATTGTTGCAACACCTCAAATTGCTCAGTGAGAGAGAAACCACCACTCTAAAAATCCGTATTATTTGTAAATCTCCCAGCAAGGACTATTCTGCATCAGTACAGCAGCACCTGCTCAGCAAATACAGGGTATTATATTTAAATACCTTTATCAGGTATTTTAATAACTTGTGTTTAACCTTGACACCTGATGCTCTGGGTTAGTAATGCTAACTGACTTCTGCTTCTACCTGAAATGGTTTTTAATCCTTCAACTTCACGGAAAATGCAGAAGCAAAACCTGAATTCCATGCCCAATAATCACATGCCACACCAAGGAAACATACCTAAAGTCATAAAAGTGAATACTGTTTTACTTATTTCCCACAGGACACTGTTATAGGCAGACCTCAGTAATTTCAATTTCCCTTCCACCATTGTGGTGTTTCAGTATTTTCACAATTCAATATTCTCCAGAGGCCAGGAAATGCAGCTCTCAAGAAAGACTCTGGATCCAAGGATGTAGCTGTCCACTTGCTTAGGCAAGGTAGCAATAAGGGGAGAAAAAACAGGCAGAGCCACAGGAAAGCATCTATTACACTGATACACTTCACTGAAATAAAGATTTATCATTCCACATTTCAACCGAAAGGACTAAATATCCTGTGAAATGAGTATATCAAAGCCCAACTTGATACCTGTAATCTCTTCATTTGAAGTATTTAATGTAATGATTTCACATGAGAAATAAGTCATTGACTTTTATTTTTTTTAAATGGGTTCAAACTGCACCTCACTACAAAGCCAACTGGAAGAGTGAAAGGAAAGAGGTTAGGCTATTTAAAATTGAATACTGGGAATAATAAAATGCAGTGTTGAAGGATAAATCTCATCACTAAATGAAATAGTTTTAGGCAGTCAAGCATTTCTGTGCTAAAAAAGTAAAGCATAAAAGCAGCATTTAAAGAACAGCATTAATCTATGATTTCTAAGGAAAAAAATAAAAATATCTGCTCAAACCACTTGACAATACAATTGTCTTAATCAGAAAGCAAGCTAAGGTTTTACATTTAAAATATTTCACATTCACAAATTCCACTCTAAGTAAAGGACTTTTAAAATAGGACTGATATTCTGAGATAGTAACAATTAAAAAAATCAACTGTTTGATAACTGTCATCTAAGAAAAATGGATTTCATCATCTTACAGCTAACGTTTATTAATTTAATTTTAATTTTGTCCAGGAGATTCAACATGATCTTGAATCCCCATGTCCTCTTTGGAACAACTATCTACATCCAGATTTTGTCAGTGTTATGTCAGCATTCAAGCAGCTAATGTTGTAACTCCTGATCTTCAGCAAAAGGTACAAAAATATGACTGCTTTACCAGACAGAGAAAATTACACAAAATGAATCATACCCATTAGCACAGCTCTGTCTCCAGATGTGTTCAAAGATTTTGCTGAAAAAGATCTAAGAGATCTGTTATTCCAGGTATTAGGATAAGGCTCAGTTCTTTTCTTTGATTCAAAGTAGGAATCAAATTCAAGCACTCAGAGGTTAACATGCAGAGCTCACATTTAAAACATCTGAAAATTGGTTTTAAAAGACACACATTTTAAAAAAGTAATTTCTTTAGCTTTTGGCCTCTGATTTACACTGCTTGATAGACAAACCCTGCCTTTATCTTTTCACTGCTCACCTTTATATTGGTATCAATTTCCTAAGTTAATCAAAGCAAATCTTCCTTCTCCCCAGAAAAAGAACAAAAAAGTAACTGCAAAAAGTAAAGAACAATAAACATGAAAGTTAAGTCAAAGTTGCTGCTCAAGCATTTTGCTACTTTGAAGATGAACGTAAAAACTATGACGTTTGAAACAAATGTATACTTACAGAATGTAACAACTACAGTTTTTCAGATTAAATGAAACAGAAAATTAACAGCAGCTTTCCTGCTTACTCATGTTTTACAGAGTCTATACAGAGCACCTTGAAAAATTCTCCTGCATGTTGCAGAATTAATCTGTATTTTCAAATGCTTCAGTCAGCTCTTAGTTCAGGATATTTGGTTTCTGGTAAGTAAATAAAAATATAATAAAATTCCTCACTTGACAAAGAAGTGTAAATAAAATCCAGTATTACTCAAACACTTCATTTCAGCAGTGTATCCCAATCTCATTTTAAAAGTTTTGGTGGTTTTGGTTGTACTTTTTATTAAACTAAAGATAAAACCTTTAAAGATACAGATAAGCAATAAGGAAAACAAGAGTTTAAACACAAAACTTCAGGCAGAAAAGCACATACCTACTATGTATTGGTAACAAGATTTTGTACCTGTCTAGACAAGTCAGTGACATTCCTGCCAACTTCTCCGTGGCAGACAATCAAAAAGAGAAGGGTTGGGCACTTAACCAAATTCTTCTTGGATTTTAACATCTTTAATTACAAATCTGCTTTTAATTTAAAAGTTCTGCTTCTAAGGACATAGAGTAGACCTTGTAAAACAGTCTAATAATGCTGTAGGAAAAGACAGTTAAGCTATAAATAAAATGCCCCATCTTTTACCGTTAGCCAAACCAAGGCCATAAAAAAAAAAAAAAAANTAGCAGCAAATCAGAGTCTACAGTCATACTGGCTAAAATGGGATGTGATATTAAATAAATGTGACACCAAATTTATTCAAGTTGGTCTTTGCAGAGATCCAGCACTACAATACTGAAGCAGTACACTTAATCTGTATCAAAGACATGTAAATATTTGAGATGACAAAACTTGGATCAGTAGCGAGGTTAAAACTCATTTTAGTATAATCCATCTGCAGCAAGTGGAATGATGGAAAATGCAGAGTATAGAACACATGTATTTCACAGCACACACTTCTCCTTTTTCTGAAGTACTAAGATTGTTCAGGATTGCCAGACCTGCCTGGAAAAAGGCACCTTATTGTTTCCTCCACCTATAAAATACAACAACATCTTGCCTGCAGGTAAGTAATCCTTTTCACTAAGTCCAGTTGCTAAAGTTTACTACCGATAGATTGAAGAAGCAACCTTGTTCAACAAAACATTCTGCTATCCCAAACATTTGAGATTCTCTCTTTTCTGGCAGATAACAGGTAATTAATAAAATAAAAGTGTTGAATAAATTATCTGTTTCCTCATCTGATGTGACAGGCATATTGCACAGCTGTAAAAGCAGTCAGAAGAGTAACTCAAGGTTATGAAAATTACTTTTAAGACTACAGCAACACCTGCCCAGTACAGCTATATGGCTGTATTTATTTTTAATTTTTAGACAGACTTTCAGAAATATTGAAAAGCCTCACTGCCACATACACCACCTTTAAAAAGGCGCATGCATTCACCTGCATAGGTCCAAGGAATGCAGAAGTGGACACCGCTTTAGGAAAGAGGTTGAATGAATGAAGTTTTTCTCACACAATAATGTTCAAAAAGCTGGAATGTATGTGCAGTAGGAATGTGTAGTAAACAAACTGTGGAGGCTGGCAGCTTTGAATAACGAGTTCATGCCTTTGTGTCTGAGCTACAACACAAGGAAGCCACATAACCCCAACCAGAACAAAAGAGTGTTGTTGCATTTCCCAGAAAACTTGGATTTTCAGAAGTGTTCAACACCTAAAAAAGCATCTCAGCCTAAGTGTGTGTTATCCTTGCTGGCCTCTTCAGGCAGTCAAAATTCAGTTTTCCAACATGTGTGTATCTTGGAATAAAGACAAACACAGATTAATGACCCAAGCTAAGTACTTTGTGGGACAGCCTTGCTTTAAAAACAAACAAAGTCCAGCACCTTCCTTTAAGTGCTCCTCCCTCCCATAAGGAATGCACACAGCATCCCTCATCATTCACATACCTTGCTGAACCAAGCCATACCAAACCATCCATGGCATTTTCCTTATGCACAGTTCCAAGCCTGCTGTTCCAGAGGGCACTCTGAAATTCAGGCACCATAAACAATGTACCTTTTCCCACTTTCAGGGAGCTGAACTACAAAGCACTTCCTTTGC
>PYHW01009940.1:1122817-1185636 GCA_013186435.1 Turdus rufiventris | reverse complement strand
TTACTTTTATTTGGTTTCCATGGCAAAGTTTGGGAAGAGGGGAGGCTGCAGGAGTGGCTTCTGTCAGAAGCTGCCAGAAGCCTCCCTTCCATCCAACAGAGGCGATGCCATCCAGTTCCAGGATGGACTCAATTCTGGCCAATGTATTGGATAAGGGATTCTAAAAGGGAAAAGAGTTAGAATGAAGGAGGAATTGCTGCCAGAGAATGAGTGAGAACACGTGAGAGGAGCAACTGTGCAGGCACCAAGGTCAGTGCAGAAGGAGGGGCAGGAGGTGTTCCAGGCACCTGAGCTGAAATCCCCCTGCAGCCCGTGGTGAGGGAGATGTGCTCCTGTAACCCACGGAGAAACACAGGCAGGCAGAGATCCAGGTGCAGCCTGGGGAGGACTCCATTCCAGAGCAAGAGAAAGAGGAGCCCATGGTAGAGCAGGATTGCTGTCAGGAGTTGTGGCCCATGATGGAGCAGCCTGTTCCTGAAGGAAGGACCACACCCCATGGAAGGGACCCACACTGGAGCAGCACATGCACAACTGCAGCCCACGGGAAGGGACTCAGTTGGAGAAGCTGCTGGAGAGATGTTCGTCCAGAGGAAGAGACCCCACGCTGGAGCAGTGGAGGAGTGTGATGTGTGTGTGAGCTCAACCCCCATTCCCTCTGTGCTGCTGAGAGGGACGAGGTAGAGAATCAGGAATAAAATTGTAACAATGGGGGGTAAGGGAGGGTGGTTTTAAGATTTGATTTTATTTCTCAATATACTCTTCTGATTTGATTGGTAATAAACTAAACTAATTTCCCCGAGTTGAGTCTCTTTTGCCTGTAACTGGTGAGGGGTCTTTCCCTGCCCTTACCTTGACCCAAGAGCCTTGCATTTTATTTTCTCTCCCCGACTATTTGAGGAGGGGGAATCACTTTGGTGGGTACCTGATGTCCAGCCAGTGTCAACCCACCACAGAAGCCCTGACAATTCTGAATCGTTCTGGCTAGGTGTGAGTTATCGCAGAACTTGCAGTAAGGTCAGTTCTAGTGCAATTCCAAAGTCAATCAAATACAAGTTACTTAGTTTCTTCACATGTTTAGATCTGTGCAGAGGAGATTAGGACCAGCTCTTGCTCTGGAGTCACTCATTTTCTGTGATGCTCTAAGCAAGTCATCCATGCTCCATCAGCTGCATGATCTCATGGCATTGAGCTTGTAACTCCACCAGGCTTTGGCCACCTGACCACCGTGACAAAGTATGCTAATCCACCTCAAATGAATAGTAATTTCATTGAATAAACATCATTGTGGTTTGGATTTCAGGTCCTAAAAGCATCTGTACTGGGTCAAACTAAATGTCTGTTTAGCCTAATAGTCTGTCTCATGTCCCAACAGGAGCAGACGCTGGGAAAGAGCTCAGGAGGCAGACACTGACAGGCAACTCCCCCAGCTTCTATCCTTAGCTCTAGCACCTACATCCAGCTCAGAAAGCTTCAGCTCAAGGTGGTGTTTCCACATCTAACTCCTCATGGATTTTTTCTGTGAACCTGTCCAGAGCCCACATAACTGCTATCATCCAGCAAAGGAGCAAAGTGCTCCTAATGCTCATCTTACCTGAGCTGTGTATGAAGAATCACCTTCTTTTGTTTGTTTTGAACCCAGATCCCATTTTGTAGATTTTCTTCAGTTCTTGCAATGAAAGAGACTGGGGTCACTAGTGCAGCCTCCTGCAGTGTCAGCATTGATTTTAGACCAGGTGGCCCAGGCCTTTGTCCAGGTAAGGATGTGGAAATACTCAAGGAGAGAAATTCAACAGCCTCTCTTAGCAACTAGTTCCCATGTGCTTGTGGTGAAAATACTTTCATTGTATCAAGTTAGAAACTCCCTGTTTCAATTTGTCACCGTTGTCATATGACCAAATCTTGAGTTGATGCATCACGGTGCCTGAGGCATTAGCACATTATCACATACACCTGCAAATTACAGAGAAATACATTATTGAAAAAGCATATTTTCTTACAGTAACTTGCAGAGCTCTATTCCAAAATTAAGATCAAGATGAAAACTTAGTCTAGATTCATACAAGCTCACAAGCTGATTTGTGTTGGCCTTGTCAGGAGGTAGGTTTGTGATTTAGAGCCCTGGGGGAAGAATGTCTCCAGGCATCACTCATTAATAAGATTACCAGATTCTTCTAGTTTTTCTGTTCTTTTTCTTTTTTTTTTTTTTTTTCAGGCTCTGGTTCAGTCCTCCCTGGCTGGTATGAGACACTTTTTCATTACATATCATTCATTGCACTTTAGAGGCACTGTCTAGAAGAAGCTGTTTGGGGTAAAATTAGGACTTTAGGGCCACAATATCAGGAACTCAGCTAAAGGAAGTGAAATATGCTCTAAGACAAGGGTCTAATAAAAGCTAGGATATTTGAAGCTCCCTTTGTTGATAACTGGGTAATTCAAGGAGCCATCATGAGGTCCCTGAATACTGCAAGTTTGAACCCACATTTGACAGCTTTATAGGAATGTGTCACTAATGTTACTTGCTCTGTCTTCATCCTCTGGGAACACTTTTTTGGATGACTTCATTAAATTGGGAGAGCAGTGATACAGATTTTCGGTGTACTTTAAAATGTATCTGCACTTTCGTTGTAACAGAATCACAGAATGGTTTGGGTTGGAAGGGACCTTCAAGATCACCTCCTTCCAATCCCCCAGCCCTGGGGAACAGGGACACCTTTCACTATCCCAAGTTGCTCAGAGCCCCATCCAACCTGCCCTTGAGCACTTCCAGGAGTGGGGCATGCACAGCTCCTCTGGGCAAGCACCAGTGACTCACCACCCTCACAGCAAACAATTTACTGCTAATATATATTCTAAACCTGTCCTCTTTCACTATAAAAGTATTGCCCTTTTCCTACTACTACATGCCCTTGCAATTTCCACAATAAACTCACTGAATATGGACATCCTTTCTACCTCATCCCTTTCTCTTCAGCCCTTGCCCTTACAACCCAGCTTCACCCTGGCAGTGCCAACATCCAAATGCCCTCATTTCTTCTTTTTTTCACTTCCATTACACACACCCCCACCCCTTGCACCATTCAGGTCTGCATGTTTCCCTGCATATGCTACAACTTTTCAATGAAACATGGAGTAGGAATCTGCAAATAATGCAGGAGACACTCTATGAGAATCACCAAAAAATGAAGATATCATTTCCTTCAGTCACAATTAGATCCAGGGTCTAGAAGGTTAGAGAGGCACAGCTGGATTTCAGCATGGTGTGTACTGTAATGATCTGTTTCCTATTTTTCAGAGAATTCAATACAATTGAATTTGATGATCTTAGAGGTCAAAAGCTGCTGCTATTTCAGGAAGCTTAAATGATGTGCAATGCATAGAAAAGCCTGCTAGTTATGCCTTTTTCATCATGACCTGTATATTTTATAAAGGATAAGCATGACTTATAAAAGGTGCGAGGCCAGACAGAGGCAGAGCATTTGAAGAGTAATGAATCTGAATTATTAAATCCTGGTTAAGAAAGCTTATAAGCCATAATGCAAATCATGTATTGTGCCCTTTAGCTGCAAAACATGTATTATGCCTCTTAGCATGATTTTCCAGCTCTGCTTGGAACAGCTGAGAATTAAAATCATGAAAGGTTTCATGGTGAGACGGATTAATTTGCAAAACAATTTCAGAGCAGTTCATTGTCTGATTATACTGAAATATAGGTTGTGCAACCCCATTGTTCTTCAGGATTGTGCTGTGTGATTCCCATCTAGCAGTGGTATGTCCTTAAGACACCAGAAAATTAGTACATTGATTCTTAGAGGTAGAAGAATGTATTAATCAGACAAAAAGGGAAATAGGGAAGAGATCTTGGAGACTTCAGGCAAATTCACACTCCTGGAAAATTTCCAGTGCCATTACTCCAAAGCTGCAACGTTTTTTCAGATTATGAATGAACTACACTAAGGAATCACTATGGTACATTTGTTCAAATCGGGGAAAACCAGTTGTTGGATTCTCAGACAGCATGGGGAAAAGCCATCAGTAGAACAGTACCAACAGAACTCTTCAATTAAAAAAAAAAAAAAAAGGCCATGCACAGCTAGAGCCAGTGTCAAGCTGTAGCATTAGTATGAAGAAGCACTTAATGAGATTGAACCTGCAGAAAGATTTATTTCCAGTCTGAAGTCTTAAGATTGTTTAAAACATGAAGAGGACAAATTAAAAAAAATTAAAGTCCAAGAATAAACATTACCTTAGTGGGTAGAGAAAGTAAACAAGATAACAAAAAGATCACTATTGTATTATTTTGAAACTAAAAGATAGTTGATGAGATTTAATACAGACCAATCAATTTTATTCCTTGTTCATCCATGTCAGGATGAGTAGAAAACAGCTTGATTTATTACAAGATTTATTTATTAAATTTGAAGATGGATGATGCATAGAAACTTTCCCAAATGTAATGAGTGTCATGGTATTTCCCTTACCACCAATTTCTAAAGGCTGGCTCAGATAAAATTTCTATCAGGGAAATTCTAACTATACTTATTTTGTCTCAGGTCAGAAGCTATGAAAAGATGATCTAACAAGATCTATTTTAGTCTATATTTCTATGAAAAGAAATGCTGATTCAAAATGTTGAGATTTTTAGAAATAGATGGACATCAAAAATTTTATCACCTGATGAGCACCTTTATTGAGTGGCTGTCCAGTTGACAGGAAGAATTCACGGCAACCTCTTGAATTTAAAGATTTCTGTTATTTACAAGGAGAGGAAGGACAATCCTGACGCAGTAAAGAAAGATAAGCAACTTGCACTACTGATGGCACGGCTAAATATAGAGCACCCACTCGTTCCTGGTCTGGAGTGCTTTCTGTTGAGCCACACAACCTGCAGAAGTCAGGAGAGCTAGACAGAAGGAAGGGCAGCAAGAGTCACAAGATATGTACAAAAATGTGGCACACCATCTGCAAGACATCACCCATTTCCAATCTAAGCACTTTCCAGGACAGAATTAATATATGTGTATATAAAAATACAATGCCAAATAAATATATATACATATATACAATGCCAAATAAATCTTGAGTAGAAAACAGTATTGTCACCAACAGATTGTGCTTTACCTTTTTATAAGTGCTGACATTAAATGAAACATCTTTTACACTTTCTGTACACTGCAGTTTATGCTGTGGGGAAAGGGATGGCAAATTTTAGACAAAGTAAGATTTTTGGAGCCTATTTCCTTGCAATAGACTGAGAAGTTTCCCTAAATTTCCATGGGACCTGTGTCAGTCAACAGAATTCTAAGAGCACCAAAAGATAAATATAGCTGATAAAATAAGAAATATTAAATAATGGTAGATCTATTGTTGAAGGAACTCCAAATACGGAAATAGGAATTATTCATTTTCCTGGCCACTGGAAAGAATATAAACAAGTTCAAATTGTATCCACAGTTCCTTTGAGGAAAATACCGAGCATGACATTGTACAAGAATAGTTTGGAGGCTCACTGTCTCCCTGTGCAGCAGGATCTGACTGGAGACTGCACACAGGCATCAGCCCAGACAGTGACACTGCTGAGCAAGACAGATGGGAAAATGACATTGAGAAGGCAGCACTGATGCTGCATAACAAATCCAAACTTCTCCTTCCAAAAACATGCTGAACTCTCCTAAGAGTAAAGAATAGGGTAATTATCTTTAGTTAAAAGGTTTTCTTTTCCAAACCACCAGTGGTTTTCAAAAGCATGCTCTCACTGGAAGTACCCTTTGTGAAATCCAGAAGATATCTTCAAAATAATTCTATTTTCCTTACAAATGTCCTTCATGTTTAAAGACATCCTACTGATTTACCTTCTAGATGCAAACATCTGAATATATCCAATTACCTCTCTCTCACCTGAATATCCATTTGCCCAAAAGAATTATATTCAGAGAATCAAGTTAAGCATGTCCCCTGAAATGCACAAAAATGCACACAAAAGCAAAAATGAATGAATGCATTCCCTAATTACTGTCAATTTACAATTTCCTGTCACACAAGCTTTTATGATTACTATATTTAACATAGTCCCATCCCCTCTTCATTTTCTCCCTTTTGCATTTCACAGTCTCAATAATTTGCATACCCAGCACCTAGAATCCACATACTAGGACATATTTGGTAATCAAAAATTAAACTAAATAACAAATAGTCGTAATTTTGTCATGACAAGTCTTATCATTCTAAACAGAGACGGCAATAGTTAAATATCTGCACAGTGCTCAAATTATTTGTAGAAGGGAGAAATACAAAAGAACAATTATGTGCCAAAGTCACGGGATCATTTCCAGAAATTTAACTTGCATTTTATAATGAACACTTGAGGGTATTTTTCCTTTTTTTTTTTCTTGGCAAAGGACACTGTAAGCCTGGCAGCACTGAGAAACCCTCAGTTCTTCAATACTGACGTACCTGTGACTATCAACCTTTGGTTTGTTTTAAAGAAGACACTTGAAGTCAATTCCATATTTATGAACAAAACCAGACTCCTTGTCATTCCATGATACCTGAGTATGAAGAGATCATTTTCTAAGAAACAGGACAAATGCAAAGATAAATATCACTGATCCTTAAGACTAAAAATCTTCAAAATTTTAAATCAAGCTCTTCAATTCTCTGATGTTGCCTCTAGAATTATGCATTTGATTTCTTTCCCCAAAAGGAGCTACCTCACCTTATTCCCATCAAAGTTTTTTTCCCAAGTTTTGAGTCCACCATTCCATGACTGATATCACCCTTTTTCCAGCCCTTTTGGCAACTGCCATTTTTTGCAGCTCCATATCATAGTTAGGGCAAGCAGTGTCACATATTCCTAACAATCTTCACCAGGACATTTTTTCTAAAGAAATTTAAGACCCCTGAATTCCCTTCCAAGCTCCTCCCTAAGTTCACTCTCCATTTGCTTTGGAAGACCCAAAACTTCACCCTGGAGTCCCCAGAGCAATAATAGAATCTAACCTGATTCGAATACATCAAAAATACAACAGATTTTCACCTCATTTTTCTTCAAACACCCATAAATTGCTGCTACTCTGTAGATCACTTAACACACCTCTGTGCATATTAATAGCAATCCCCACACAAGATTCCAGACTAGATTCCATTTTAGCATCTTCTGCCCTACCTTTCCAGAATTCACTTTCTCAGCAGGCTTGTAACTTGCCAAGGTCTCAATCCTCTTCCTAAGTAAGCTTTTGCCAGGCAGAACAATCTCTTCTTCACTGTGCTCTCCCAAACCCTTTTTCAAAGACCTCTATGCAAAAGAATGAAAGATTTTGATTATCTGCTTGGCTCCAGAAGGAGGTAACTGAGGATTAATCACTCTCCTTCATTTTTCTGGCAACATGAAGGGTGCATACCTCATCACAGCTTTCCAATATCTGACTTCTCTCCAGTTTCTTCCTGCTTTTTGTTACAATCCTAGCACACATGCCTTCTTGACAATCCTCCACATCATTTTCTGTCTCTTCCTATGCTTGGGCTCAGGTCCTTCGTGGTTTTCATTCCATAGTCTCCAGCTACACACCTGTACCCCTTCCACTCTCGGCTTCAATGGTTTGCAACAGCAATCAGTTTCCAAAGGCAATGTGATAAACCATCTATATGTAAGCATGACAAAACCAGTAGCTATAGTAACAGGAAAGCTTTAAACAAAACTGAAAAAAAAAATCTGAGGGATATCACTCAACTGCTCCTCCATCCCCACATATTGCATGGTTCCATAAATGTCTTCCTGTGTTCTTTTGCCTGATTGTACCTCCACCTAGCCCAAAACACAGCGAGATAAAAATAAAACTTTATTTTGCTTGGCTTAAGGAGGAAAAATAAATAAATAATCACACTCAACAAAACTAGGAAAAGGTTGAAAAAATATATCTGTAAGTTGCAAATCCAGGAGAGGCAAAATTGTCCCAGCAGTAAGGCCACATGTGACCCCTCTCACTGTCACACAGAGCTGGAGAGCAATTTCTGACAGTGCAGAACAGCACAGGTAACTTAAAAAAAAAAAAAACAGGTACAAGAAAAAGAATCTTCTGCAGGTTCTTGAGCAGAACTCTTGACTCTAACTGGACTGAGTCCAGGTAATAAAGAAAATGCTTTTTTTTCTGTCAGATATTTTTCATTCCCTAGAGCCTGTGTAGGTGGACTTCCACAGAAAAGACCAAAATAGACTCAGGGCCTCAGCTTAGCTGACCACTTGAAAGGTCAGCAAAACACTGTTCAGTAATTTAACACATTTACACCTGTGTCACACCTTTTCATTCCTGCATGTTAGAATATGCATGTCAAAACAGATAAACAATACAGACTTAATTAATACCAAAAAAACTTCATTATTTTATATAGATTAAAAGAAACTAAACTGTCTTCATTTATTGCAATATTACCTTCCAAAAAATTATTCTTTCTTATTTGCCCCTTCCTTTCTTGAGGCAGTAGGACTATTCCATTTATCTTTTAAATACATACAAATGTGTTGCCCTTCTCAATAAAAGCCACCTGAAATATATTTCCTTTTAATAAGTAAGTAGCCATGCAAATCAGGAGAGGGAATTATCTATTTCAGCAAAGAATACTCTGATATTTGTCAAACTGGAATATTATTATACCTGATTCAATTTTACACATTGACATCTCTCCATTGTTATTGATTAATGGTTAAAGCTCTCTAAGGTTGTTATACAACACAGTTATAAATAACTTATATTATTTAGATACATAATGGATGTGATTTCTACAAATGATAAATTATATCCCCCTTCTTAATTACAACATCCTCTGAAATCCAATTTAAATAGCAGCTAAGCAGATTAAACTCAAAAGCAAGAACAACAGCAAGTCACTTTGCAAAATGATAAATTTATGGGGTTCTTCTCTCGGTGCTGCAGAGTTTTGCCACAGAATGTTTTGTAAAGTATCATCTTTCTCAATATCTTATTAGACCACTGTAATCTGGATTTACATATTGATTCATTCAGTTTCAATGTCAGTCAAGATGTAAAAATTTAATAAAAAACAACTCTAATTGCTCCTGGGAGACTTAGCAATAATTATTCCCATATCATCTCAGTGAGACAGACGTCTTTAACACGTTCTGTTTTTCAAGCATAACAATTGTACATTCCTTTTGGGCACTGCATACTCCTCAAATCAGCATTTCACTCACTGAGATGTTGAAGGCTGCCTTAACAACATATCACACAGGGGCTACACTTGATCAAATTGAAGCTGTATTCTGTCAACAATAATTATGTGGGTGTTTTGCTCATTTCCTGCTGTGGCTGTCCCATGGCAACAGCGTGAAAACAGCGCTCGTTTTTTAAATACATAAATGACTGCTTTGATGACACAATTCTGGCTCAGGTTTGGCAAAGGCGAGGTGAAAACAAAGAGAACTATCACAACTACTTCTATTATATGCAAATCTGTAGGGAATGTGCTGATTCCCAAGTGGAGGGCTCAGCTTTGCTGTAGTAGTGGCAGAGGTGGCCTGAGGCATTTCCAGAGAATGATAACAAGCCAGCTTTTGCACTTCAGGCCATTCTCTCCACCTTCGGTGAATTTTCACAACTAATACCTCAACTGAAGGTCATTACTCTGCTTAACCCTGCCTTTGGGGTTGTTGCTGATAAAATTACACTAAAATTCCACATTTTATAGAATTATATCTCTCTGGAGTGCTGAAAAAATAGCTGGTGGTATCAATGATCTTGTGATATAAATTCTGGTACGTAATTATTTTGAGAAATCAGCTTTGCAATTTTCAGTTCGAACAGTTTTGAGAATATTTACTTTTCTAGGATAATTTTATGGCTGGTGAACCAAGAAGAATAGGTGTATGTACTGTACAGACAGTTCATAAAGTTATAAGCTGAATTAGGATATTGCAGGTTTTACCCTTGGCTCTGTGAACATCTGTGTAGTAAGACCTAATGGCAGGATCAAGTGCACTTACAACTCCAGACTTTCAAATATCAGCTTCACTGAGAAAAGTAGCAAAATTGATACCATTATGGTTATTTTTTTCCTATTATGAGCGCCCCGGCTAAACTTCTTTCATTTAAGTTGATACTAATGCAATGAGAAACATCTGGAGATTAACAAAGTGGACCAGATTCAGGCTGGATTTTTAGATGGAACCATTTAATGACCCACCATATGTCCCTAGGAACATCCTTTCTTTTAATTTTTAACACTCTGAAGGGATAATGTAACAAAATGTAAAATCCATAGATACATGCTCTAAGAATAATAGAACCGTTTTTGCACTAGGGGAAAGAAACACAACTCAAAGTAAGGCAACATGTCAAGCTGTACATTGGAGTATCAACAGAGCCCAGTGTGCCTGGAATGTCCAGAGTGAATCCTACACTAGCCCCACATCAATTGTCTTTTGTATTGTCACAAGGATGTAAAGGAAACCGGGAGTGTTTGCTATCAGCATCTGATTAACCACTGAATTCTAACCATAGTTTTGGAACAAAGAACAATTTTATTTGATGCCAACCATTGTCTGTGGCAGGGAAACAGCACAGTTTCCATTAGAGGAGGATGAATTTAAATTCTGATAAGATGTGGGGATGAAATGCTAACTTAAGCCAAATGAATATTCATGTAGGAAAGTGAAAATAGGTGTCAAGGACTTGCTGCACTTAAGTCCTGGGTTACATGAAAACTGTACACCATTCAACAAAACAACAAGGTTTCTAATGATTACTTTGCCCATATAATTTATTCATCTATTCCAGAGCAGTGTTTCAGGGCTTAATGAGTATTTGTAAAGCTCTGACTGAAATGCACTCTCAAAATGCAAAACATTAAACCATTTACAATGAATGAAGTAGTGTAGATTACTGGTTCAGAAAAGCCACTGCAGCTCATCAACATGTGCATTTGAAGGGTGTATTACTTCACCAGGCCCTGCTCGCAATCCTGTGCAGTTGAAAGGCTAAGTGTGCTTCCTTCCCACTGAATTCACTCTGATGTCCAGGGACAAAGGAAAAGTTGAGAAACTTTCTCTCTTCTCATGTTTTACCCCATGTCACCCCTATTTTCCCCATATGAGGCAATCTCATATCACATCTCAAAGAACTGCTTGGAGCATAAACAAGATAAATAGCGATAGAATGGTCTGGGTTGGAAGGGACCTCAAAGACCATCTCATTCCAACCCCCTGCCATGGGCAAGGACATCTCCCACTAGATCAGATACCTGAAAGTCCCATCCAGCCTGGTCTGGAACACTTCCAGGGATGGGACATCTGCAGCTTCCCTGGGCAACCTGTGCCAGTGCCTCACCACCCTCACTGGGAAGAACTGGACTCACCTCTAGTTCCTTGCATGGCCATGTTTCTTCCTGGAAGATCAGCTTTGTGAATCAGAGATTTCTGCAGTCTCTGGTACGACAGATTTCTGTGAGCACAAGTGGCAAACAGGATGACCTCATGCTTCCATGTGCTATCTGCTTGTTGATGTGCTTCTCTTGCCCATTGTTGCAGTGCCATTGCACCTGTTACAGATGCTGTATTGCTCTTTCAACTAGATAAATGTCTATTTAAAAAAAGACATTTTCAAATGTTAGTTTTCTTAAACCATTTCTTTTTCTTCTTTGCACACTGTGATAGTTGCTTTGTCACTATTAATAAAATCTCATGTAACACTAATGATGGTAAAGAGTAGTCCCAGTAATTCTACAGGAAATCAAAGACTTCATAAGCCCAGGTTTTAGTAGGAAAAGAGAAAGATCGGGCAAAATAAAGATTCTGGGATCTTAAGTAATCCTTCTTTCCACATTAACTAACAGTTGCCCAGACACTTTAATTCTACATCATGCTGTGCACAATAAATGAGAAGTCAGGAAAGGCAAAATCTTGGCTTTTAATATCTCACACCTTTCTGCCCATTAGTTCATCTCTCCTACATCTGCCAATGATGACTTTTTCTACTTTTTAACTTTCCTCATACACGGCCTCTGCTGCATCTTGGCACGCAGGAGAGGGTGGAGTTTATGTTTATATACATCAATGGCAATGTACAAACGAAAAATAAAGCTGTCAGTGGTTCATGGTAGCCTCCTGGACAGAGAAAAACACACACAATTGTTAAGCTATTTTTATTAAATCAGCCAGTTTGGAAGTTTAATGTCAGTTTTCCCCATTAGCAAGGATAGTAACTACTTTGGCTAAAATATAACCTAACAAGGGGTCAGTGTGGGGACCGAAGGAAAAAATTTAAAAGCAAAAAAAAATTGCCCAGAAGAAACATGACTGAAATCCCAGATTATACCAATTTCCTTAGCAGTACTGTATATGCAGATAATATTTATAGAAAGCAGCATCTCTCAGAAACAGGCCTTACGTTAATTAAAATGTGTTGTAGCCTAAGATTACATTTTATTAATTCCTGTTTGCAAGAAGGTCATGTCTAATGATTTCCTCTTGGAGTTACTGGTTTTAGCAATCAGACCATTAAAGATTTTGATTCTTGTTCTACTTGTGAAATTACTCAGATTCTTGCAAACACAAGTGCCAATTCCCTGATCTTTCAGTGTAATTTTAAAGTTTTTGCCCCAGTGGGATTTTCTTTTTCTTGGCAGAAAACATCTGCACATACAACATCAGGAATTGTAATTAATTTTGAATCAGTCCAGAATAAAAGTGTTCAGACAATCAGGATGCTCCAGCATACCAAATACCCAGGATAAATTACTGTAACAGACCAATACTGTTCTCAAATGCATTATCACTGCATTCAAAGCACAATTGCAATTGTGCTTTACAGCTGGCACAAATACACAACTCCTTGTGAATAATTAATGTTGAATTACACTGTAAATACATATTAAGGTATTCATGGCATTTTACAGAAAATCACGTATGCAAAGTTCTTGATGAATGAGATACGAATTAAAAAGTAACCAGCACCTTCATTCTAATGACTTGGGGACTGGGAACATCTTGACCACTGCCAAAAGAGTGTCTTGAAATCACATCTTTTAAAGCATTTTGTAAGAAACTGTAGAGAGGACATCAGTGTGGTTAGTGGACAGGCAGAAGCACAAAAAAATGCGACCAATTTATCTGTTTCAGTAAAAGGTAGTGATTTGTCCTGAATCTGTTCAGGGTACATCAGTGTCTAATAACACACAGCACATTCCACCCTTCTAAGTAATATTAATATAAGTTTCAAGCCCTGCTAAGTATTATTAATCAAATTACTGACCTCAGTTCACAGAGGGATTGAACTGAAGGCAGTTAACAAATTAAATACAAGTGGTCAGTGCTGTGGAAAATAGGAGAGAAATTTGGAATTTCGGAACTTCACACATATTTTGCACACCCTAAAGATTACTCAGCCCCATTCCTCTGAATTTTGGGCAATATGAGCACCATGGTGATTGAAAGCATCTTGTGGAACTGGCACAAGCTTTGGTTCTGTGTACAGAGTTCATTCTTGTGGGTGCTTTTAAAAATGCAGCCTCCTCATGTTCAGCCACAAGCTTAGCAGTCCCTGCAATATTAATTTATACACTATATTGATTAATTATGCAATATATTGGCACAAGAAGTGCAGATATCTGTAATCATGTCTTGCCCAGTGTGCCTGATGACCTGAGAGCAAAGAGCAGCTATACTGTGAAAAGTAAGGAACAGGCTTTCAGACAAGTAGGGGGAAAATACAGGAGAAATGCAGCTTCTCCCTAACACAACAAGGATCAGGACAGACCTCCCCAGCATTTTTTGAATTTTGTATGTCCTGGATTTGTTCTATAATTTTAAAATTATCTTATTTTGACATTTGCCTAAGCAACAGTGTCATTCCTAGCACCTGCTTTTGAGCTCGTGAAGGAAAGTCTCTCAGTGAAAGTAGCTGTCATCTAAAGAGGTAGCAGATCAATGTCAGAAAACTTGTTGATCAGCTTCCTGCCTTCTTGTTCACTTAAGAAATGAGTTCTAAAAGGCTTCTTCAAGGAACAAGGAAAATTGTTGCATACCAACACTCATAGGCAACACTTCCTAGAAAATTTTAAGCTTAAGTATTTACTAAGGCTTTGTTCATGTAAAGAAATCTCAGTATAGCTAAATTCATTTAGCAACTGGCTTGGTGAAGGGCTGTACTCCTCCTGCGAGGGCATGTCAGTTTATTTAGGCAGTCTGAAAACCCAGATGTGTTGTTTTTACCAAGAGCAAGGGCACACGACTGTGGCAGCCATGCAGTCTGCAGCTGAGGGCACAGCTCCAGCTCGTCACCAGTCCCACATGGTCAAAGTGCCCTTGCCTGCAGCACAGAAACAGTGAAAAGATATGAGAAACTAAGCAGCATCTCTACCTGCAAACAAAATAAAAGTTGCTGGTTTTTCCCCAAGCCTCTAGTTTGGCTTTTCTCAATCCTTGAAGGTGACCTGAAGCACTCAAACATTTCTCTCTTCCCACTTGCTATCCCCTTCCTTCCTCCCCTAACCTGACCTGAAGTAAATCCTGCCTCCAGCCTTGACTCATTCGTTGAAGCATCTTCCAAAAACAATGCAGTTGCAAAATGTACAATTGCTATCTGCAGTCTCTTCTACAAAGCTTTGATAACATAGTTTGCCAGATAAGAATGTGAAAAGAAATCTATATCTTACATGGCTACATTGGCAAAATGACAGAATATTTTCTTGGCTTCCTTTGGAGGCTTTCAGGGAAGCGGGGAAATAAACCCAGCATTAAAACCTCCCTGTATGATATGCTGCATCTTCCATATGGCCCTCTGCTATCCTGGCTGCACCAGCACAGGCAAACTAATAATACTTACAAGTGTGAGATGTGCAGGTTTCGCAACAGCATTCCAGTGGGAGTAATTGTAACCAGTTTTAAAACAGAACTTGTCAGGTTTGGGGAAGAGACTGAATGCGGGGTTGCGCCTGTGACAGCAGAAGGCTGGATGCAATGATCCGACAGGCCCTACATTTCAGAGTTAAAAAAACCCAAAACAAACAACCAACTGGAAAAAAAAGAGCTAAGCCTCAGAAAGAACAAGAGCAGAACAAAGGTGGTTACACATTAGCCAGCACACGTGTTCCTGTGTGCCTTCTGTGGCTGGAATTGCTGGAGCTGCCGGAGAGAAGAGCGTGAGCCAGGTCATGCCACGTAATAGTCCCTGCCACGTAACAGCTCCTTTGCCACACAGAATAAAAATATATTACAAAGCAAGAAAGGAAAAAGGAAAAAAGATTTTTAAAAGCAGCATTTCTCCATCCCCACTCCATTCCCCAGACCCCCAGCAATCTTTGAAAAAGAGGGAGAAGGGAGAGAATATTTTGAGGGGTGGCAATGCATCCTCAATTCCAAGCGGCAGGCAGACTGAGCGGGCTTCTGGTGCTCCAGTGACCACAGAGACCTTAATTGCACTCCAGGTGCTACTGACAGTGTGCCATGAAAACATGTGCCGGGAGATGATTCCTATTTGGAAGAGTATAAAAAGACAGCAGGGACAAAAAGCACGAAAAGAGATAGAAAGCAATTTGCCCAAAGGGTGGGTCAATAAGAGCAAGAGCAGCCTCCTGAATGTGCATAAGGCCAATTCCCTGTCTACTGGGGAGCCTCCATCTCTTCAAACAAAATCTATCCGGTGGCAGCCCACTTCAGCCAGGTTTTGGTGGGTCTCAGGACCCAGGGGTAGATGCAGAACAAGGCAGAGCCTCTGGGAGCAATACCTGGCTCATTCTGCACAGGACGTTAACATCAACACAGCCTTTCCAAGAGAATCATGGATTCATTCGAAGAAGCAACAGTCTTCCACATCCTGTAAACCTGCTTGCAGATTCGGGAAATTCTGCAAAGGGACGAGGAGCTTCTTGCTTTGAAACAAGCACTATCTCTGCTGTTCTCCCTGGAAAGGGAACCCACCTCCTTGGCAGCCTTCTGCAACTTGCCTTATCATTTCCACTGAATGAGATTTCAAATCTCAGGCTGAAAATAATTACCTGCAACTTTTTATAGCTGAATTAAGACCACCTACAGTTGCTAGTATCTCTGAAGTAGGGTAACACTACTCCTCTATGTGTAGGAGAGAAATTCAGCTGTAAAAGAATGGGTAGACTGTGGATTATTTGTGAAGTTTGTTTGTGCTTTTCTAAAGTTGCTATGCAAAACAGTCTGATTTACATTTGGTGGCATTTTTCATGTAAGAATATTATTGGCATAAATGTTTAGTATACCCCTGCCAAAAAACAAAGACCCACAACAGTAAATTAACATGCAAGGCAAAGAGCAAAAGACAAATTCAAATCCCCTGAGGATTTTCTTTGGAATCAAAAGCCACTTGGAGTAAACATTTGCCAGCTCAACAATTTGAACTGTCCTATACACATCTCTCTAATAGCCTCTGTAAAAATTGACAGAGCACAATACCTAGAAAAGATGCCAGCACATCACAAATATGAGGCTGTTGATAGGATTAAGCATAATCCTGTCTCACCAATGAATAAAGAAAATAAGGAACGGAGCTGTGTAGTGTTGAATAGCACTGACTCCAAGATACACTTATGACAATCTTTCGGTGTTTTTTGTGCACAGCAGAGCTTCACTGAGAAGGTCATACATGAATTCTGAAAAAAATGGCATTATTACTGAGGAATGCCAGGCAAAGCAGGAAATAATCTTTAATTAATTTGTGAGGAACTTTCATTTGGCAGGCACAGTCTGCCAAACAAAGACAGAACAGTAGCTTTCTTATTAAGCTGAAAAAAATCGACCAAAAGTGAAGAAATCCCATAGTCAAAAGGCATTAGAACAATGGATTTTTACTAGGAGATGTAGTAGAAATCCACAGGGAATCCTGGCAATGCTCACAGGGTTTTTTTCTCCTGAACTCAAAGGTATTTCTGACAGAAAAAAACCTGAATCTTTACATTTTCTGCTTTTCTGGATTTTGACTCAATATTTGATCTCAGGCAGAGTAAAGCGCAAGCAGATTCAAACTTATTCATTAATTCTAACAATTCAAAATATTGCACTTTGTCTTTTCTTATCGCTATTATTGTCTTAGTAATTTCATTTCCAATTGCCACTTCCATCTCCCACTGGCTCACACAGGTATTAAGGGATATTTTTGTCATTTGTAAAATGCTGGGGAAACTCGTGATAATAGGCGCTTCATAAACGGAAGGTGTTATTTTAGTGAAACTGGGACAAACTGCTAGTTTCAAACGTAATTGGCTACAATGGAAAAATTGGAGCATCCAGTAGAAAACTGGGCCATGGTACGTGTGAGGTGCTAATATTTATCCAAATGTGGCAGCTTTGTCTCAGTTCATAGGAGTTCACCCCCATGCACTGAGGTGTGTGAGCTAAAGAGCGTTGAAAGAATTTTATCTTTATTTGAAAGTGCTTCCTGGAAGCAGGAAGCAATTCAGCAAATCAATGTGTTTGTTTTTCACATCCACAAGCCAAAATTTAAATCTCACTTAAGCCTAAAGGGAAACAAGTTGGGTGATTTCAGTGTAATCCCTTCAGAAATGTATTCTCTTCACAAGAGCACTGCTCAGCACAGTAGCAGCTCTGTGCTGGAAAAGCTCACACTGAAATATTAGAACTGCCTTTATAACAATATCCTATATAAATTCATAAATAATCTTAGCATATTGACATCCTGGAAAGGAAATATGGAAAACTTGCCTAGGAGCTGCCTGCATTAATCTTCATTCTATCCTGTACTGGCATCTCTCCCAGTTTCCTCTGCCCAAAGTTCACAATGTCTGTTTTTAAAGGAACACACTGACCCTTCTAGAGAAGAGCCCAGAAAGCCTGATTTGCTACAAGTTTTAATTTTTATATCCTCTTTTCCTAAAACAAGTAGGCTGTGAAGTGCAGCTTCTAATGAGCCAAAGGAAAGCAGCCTTTACGTGAAAAAATTTGGCGTGCAAATCAGATGACTAAGGAATGTGGATTGATCACACCACCAGGGCTTATGGAGAGAGAATAAATTAGCAATACTCCATGGACCTAAAGCTCATGGTCCAGTCTCACTAACATGGACCAACAGCTTGTTGCCATGTAAACTCCTTTCCATGGCCAGCAGTGATTTTGCCTTTGTGAAGAAAATTTTAGACTCCTGTGAGTGAGGAAGGGAGAGGTGAGATCAGAGCCAAGCAGCTGACTGATAGCTGCAGTGCAGACACACTCCTAAAGAAGTTCCTGGAAAAATAAAGTACTGCATGCCGTGAGACAAGGAGGTTCAAGGATTTCTGTGCAACAGAACCACTTCACTCTTCCAGGAAACTGTCACAGCAAAACCCTTCTAGTGGATAGGCAGATCAGCTAGCAAAACAGGGCTCGTGTAGTCTTCAGAAAAACACCCTCCCTCCTGGTGAAACAGGCTGACAAGGAGACAGCCTAAGTTGCCATGGTACCTGTCTCACATGTGCATCTCTACTATGACTCTTTAGGAGCCTGGAGTTCACCCCTCTTCTCAACAGAGCATGAACACACCATCAAATGTCATTACATACCTCTGATTTGTCTGCTTCTCTTAAGAAAGTCCAGAGTCCCGCATTTGGGAGGAGATTGCCCTGGTGTAGCTGTCCCAATGCTGCAAAGTGCCCGGCCCTCCCTCTGCTGAGCTGGAAACCTATGCAGTGCTGAGTCTTCTGCCAGCACATCAACTCCTTGCACCTCCTTGAAACCCCTGGCGAAAGGAACAGGGCTTGCTGAGGGGTCCTGGTGAGATGTGCTTGGCATGTTCTCAAACTGAAAACACTGTGTCACTGACTCAAGGGGAGATGTAACACAAAACCTGGTTTTGGGGTGTGTATATAAATCTATAAGGACACCATATCTATCATTATGCCTACCTCTGACTACTCCAGAATGTCTTTCCAAGATCTTACTTTTTCCTTAATAGTGATGGTGACCATTCCTTCTGGGTTACAATTAATACTTAGTTTCCATACTAATCAGCTCCAAGGTTAACAAAGGATACTGCCTGCTGTTCTTACTTATCTAAACTAATTTATTGAAATTAAGTTAGTTTACCTACTGACCTCTATGAAATGCATTCAGGGTATTCCTCAGCAATCCATGATATTAGTCTCTGGGAAAACCAGCAGCAGGAGATAAGGCTAATACCTTCTAAAACCTTCCAAAGCAAAGCTCCCCTGTAGCAAGGTTGTTACCCTACAGCTCCTGTCATATACAGCACATACTGTGCTAATGGGGATGCAACACTAGCAGAGATTCTAGGTCAAGTTTCACACACTTCCAGCACAGCTACTGTGGATTTAGGCTGGGAAATCTGAAAGAAGATTTTGTCCCTCTCTGATAGCGTGAGGATGTGAGGACAGTGTGAGATGACCACCTACATTAAATACAATGCATTTTTTTATGCACTGGAGATCAAGGATACCTTTGTTTCTAACATTTTGAAGTTTTCCCTCTGATGCATGCTCACAATTCCCACTGATATCTATAATACAATCCATGCTCCAATTCCCATTATCCTGACACACGGCTCTCAGTCACAAATGACAAGAGAGGATGAAGACAACATGAAAGGGACATTATTAAGGCAGGTAAAACTTCCCACAAGAGTAAGTCTTAAAATATGTATGCTAGATGAATGGACACAGAAACTTTCTTCTTGAGATTTTATTGCTCAACTCAAAAGATATCTAGGAAAAAGATATTTCCACTGCTTTGGCAAGAGGCACAGCCTGCACTTGCTCCCTGAACACACCTATTCATAGCTTTCCCTCATTTTTATACAAACACCAGGGCCTGGTCTAGCCAAAGTTTCCCTTCCTGTAGCTAACACAATTTGCAGTTTGGCTTTATCAGCTGTGCATGGGAAAGCAAAGACAGAACACCAAGGCTGCTCCTTGCACCTCTCCTGCCCCTTCTCCCACCCCACCTGGACCTGCTGCACAAAGGACAAGCAGAGCAGGCTCAGCTTGGAAAACTCTGTGTTGAAAGCATTTGCCAGCAAAGCCCAAAGCCTGCTACAAACCTCTGGTGTTATGAAATAAAGGAGTCACAGCCCAGCACACATCCCTGCGTTTTGGGCATTGTTTTGAGATGGGAATATACAGCACAGTATTACCAACCTGCATCTTCAAACCTGGGTCAGGGAAAACTAACTGTAACAGCTTAGAAATATTTTGATTTTTAAAAAGTCTTTGTTTTCTGATCCTTGGTGTTTTCCAGCCCTAGGTTCACACTCCTGAGACCCTAATCACCCTCAGGAGAACTGTAAGCATTTCATTTTCAGACAAAATCTGGCAGTCTGGCCTAATCTCATGACTCAAGGCTGCTGAAAGAAAAAGGTGGGGGGCAGGTATGGAGAAGAGTAGTAAATGCATAATAAAGCATGAAAGCTACCAATATCCAATTCAGAATTGTATTCTACAAAGGTAGCAGCAATATTAATCTATTTCTAATAACTATTCTAATACAGCAGAAAGCAAAGCCTAATAAAACCCCTTAGGTTTGCATTTTACTTGCAAACGTTCTGGCAGGGTGAAAGGCCAGGCAGAGACCTTTACTTCATCTGTCACTTGACATTTTTTTGGAACATCTTTGTTACTGAAGGACTAAAATTTTGCAGCAGTGAAATTTCAGTGTATGGGAATGGGAAGGAAGGGCGAAGGGAAGCACATACAGACAGAAGCTCATGGAAGAGCTGCCAAGCACAAGCAGAGCAGCTCCAGAATTTATTTCACTGTACTCTCATCCCAACCATGCAATAAACCAGAGGAAGGATATCTTATGATTGAACACTGGCCTGGAACATCTGAGTTCAGTTCCCAGATATTTCAAAAAGTTTCAGACTCAGTTGTCATCTTACAAATATACAAAGGAAAATAATGTTTCCTTTCTAGCGCTCTTGCTCTGTCCTTTCTCTTCATATTGTGGATCTGCCTCTTAATTGATGTGAGCTACTTAGCAAAAGGAAGCTCTGATTTCAGCAGGGGCCTGCAGCTGCTGTAACAGCAAATCATAATCTGAACCAAATCCTACCTCAAACCTTTGCAAAAAGTCCAGCTCTGGATCTGCCTTTAGGAGCAGGAGCATTACTGCTGTAAACAGCCTCTGAGCCAGTTGTGAGCAGACATCCTGCAGTTCTTATTCTAGCAACCTTTAGCTTTTTGACTAAAATACTTAAGGAATCTAAAAATGCAGTGGGAAGTAAATCACGCTGCCTAAAACTCTACTTTTCCTCCCCTCAAATTTTATGCCTTTTATTCTGAAATGGAGAAATGGCAAAAGCAACAATGAAAGGGTGATTATTAATCTTTGATCCTGAGTCACTTTCTCTTACAGAGCCCTATTCTTCACCTCAGGAAGTGTGATACAGGAGCACTCCCACAGCCTGATTAAAGGTCCAGGTATGGGGTCACACAATGCACAAAGAGAGCTGCAGAGTTTCAGAGAGCAACGTGTATTTAATGTGTGACTAAAGGCAAGCACGATAAAGAATGCAATAATGAACATCCCTAATGATTGCCATAGCTGTGAAACTGCCACAGAACTGTTCGAGGTAATTGTGGTGAGAAATTGAGTTGTTTGTTAAGAAAGAAATGGTCAAATCTGTTTTCCAGAGTGCTAGCCTGGGTGATTACAAAACAGAACTTGCTGGGAATGCCAACTTGCTGGAAAATGGCAATGTGCCCTCCTCAACTGAGAACAGCCAAAGGGACCCAGGTTTTACTGGCTCACCGAAAGCTGAGGAATTAGAATGGAAAACAAGCAGGGTGAGGCAGCTGACAACTGGGATTTCAGGTTTGTCAGCAAAGAGATGCCTCAGATAAGGGTCAGAGGTTACACCTGGAGATTTAGTAGATAATGACAGAGTTCAGACAGGCATCAAACCCATCTGGTCCCTCAGATGGCAAATTGTCATGAAGTCCAGCTCTGAAAAGAACAGCTTGGCTTAAGATGCAGAATTCCTTACTTCCTGAGGAAGATGCTCACCCCAGCTCTCCCTTATTAAATCAAGAATTTGAAGAAATATTTTTTAAAAATAAATCAAGGTCAGAATTCTTTAAAAGTTCACAAACAAACCAGCTGTTGCAGGAGCCCCACACAATCCCAGGTGCTGAAAGAGCAACCCACCTGCAAGCTCTGTAAAGATTACATTTATGGCAACAACTTTCCTATAAGGGAGCTGCAGCTCTCTGAAAAGCACTGGAATTGCAGATGACAGCAGAATTGCCTCTCTCCCAGAGCAGGCAGTGCAGGGAGAGCAGCAGCCAGCCCTCTCTGGGAATGGCATCCGAGTCCCGCATTGGGCAGGAGCCTCTCTTTTCACCAACACAAAGGAGGATGTGTGAGCATGAAATCCACTTTGAGCACTGCTCACAGGGTCGAGTCTAAAGGCTGCTTTGGCCTGGCCACCGTGAGGAGCTGCATTTTGATGTTCACACTGCCAGAAAACACCTTTTTTCTCCCCCCTCCTCTACTATTCATAGGAGTTTTATGTTCTAATTCACTTTAGAATCCAGCTTAAGATTCTCAGTGTCTAGAATTCATAGGGTTTCCAAAAGAGAAAGAGTTGTAAATATTGTAACAGTAAATCTTCTGATTTTCTAACCTACTGGTTCCTCAAGATTTCTGCATCTTTGGCCAGATACAAAAAAAGCAACTTTCTTTTGTGAAGTCATACTTTACACTCAAGCGTAACGCTGCCAAAATTTAAGGTGGTAATCCGGCAAGAACTGGCAAAACATTAGAACAGACACAACATTTCACTCTCATTTTACTAGATCTAACAGCAATTCAGGCTGTTTCAAGAACTCTGCTCAGTTTGTCAGCTGATGAGCAACTTTATAACTAATCTAAACATAAAGGCTTAATCTAAACATGAAAGCTTGCTCAGCTACTCTGCCAAGAGAGCAGGGTTTTGTATCTCTCAAAGAGGTTTTGATTAGACAGAACATAAAGAAAGACTTTCCAACCATTAAATAACAGAAACTATTAAATAGCACACGCTTTTCATTCAGACCTGGATTGAGTGAAAGGTATTCTGGAAAGTCCTAAAGTATGAAGATACACTGGCTATCAGATACAATGTGGGCTGTTGTGCTGACAACTGTATATGAGCAGGAGAAAAAAAAGCTTTGCGACCTTGTTTCTGTATGTACCTGTGAAAAAAAAACAACAACCAAACCAAACAACCTCCATGTGTGAGGGCTCATGAAAAGCTACCGATCTACAAAGCTCTGGCAGTCCTTTGTCTCATCTTGCTGCATATTAGGGATATATTTCACATTCAAATTTGGCTTACAGCAATAAGCAACCAGGACAGTTCATGCCCTGTGTGACTCACAGATTGTAGTCAAATACACTGTTTCACAAAAGGGGTGTCAAGGACACTCATCAGCATTCCAGAAAAAAAACCAGAACCATCTCTGATAGTTCAGACACTAAAATCCCCACGTATTTTGTACCATCACTACTGAAAGAACTGAAGACAGTAATGGCTACCAAAGATGAAGCACAGATATTTCAGTATGGTGGCTCTGCATTATGTTATTCTTAACCTCTTCTATTTTTCAGTTTCTAAAAAAGCTGCTGCATCCATCCACTGTGCTGGAAAATTCAGTGGCATGAATGGGTCTAAATTTAGGATGCAGGACACTGCAGCTGCGATAACATTTCGGAAGTGGAAGGCATAGTGGGTACATGACATATTTAGATAAGACAACTATTTTTAGTCAAAATGAAGCTCAGTTTTGGCTACTTTAGCAAGTGCACTAATTTGGCTAATCAGTTCAGATAAACTTTATCCCAGCTCCCATTCTCACCTGCAAGGTACTGCACACTGAGACCCCTTCTACCTATTTGTCCTTTAAAAAAAAATGGGTGAAGCAGGCAAAAAGTAATCACAAACTTGTCACTTGCATTTCTGCTACCCCTTCCTAAGTATCCAGTGGCAGATACTTGGAGAAAGGCCAGCGACCTGTCTAGACCACTCTACTCTGATGTAGTACAGCCACAATTTTCTCCTCTCACCCAACTGCTTTTGTTGGTCTCCTCCAAATGGAACAAATTATCTGCTGATCCATTTCTGCTAAGTTCAGCATTTTATTGCACGGAGAGAGTGCAGTCTGCTATCTCTCTTCCACTTACTTCAGGCTTAAAATGTTGCTTCATGACTGGATCATTTTTCACCTCTTTTTTTAACCCCCCCTAGCAACTTCTCCCCATTTACATCCTTCTCTCCTTTAAACACATCTTGTCTTCAGAGTAATGCATCCTGCTTTCTTAAGCCTGAGCCTGGCTTCTGTAGGATCTCATTTTGACACATACTTGCCATGTCATTTTTAGATAGCAAGCTCTCCATCACATGGAAACAGATCATTGACAGCCACACAGTAAAGTGGCAGCTTTAAAATCAGTCCAGGCTTTCAAGTCAGGAGCTATCAGGGACATGCTTTAAAAAATTTAGTATTGGCTTTTATTGATAGAAAAATATTTTTAATACATTTCCATGAAATTTGAGGAGAAATTGGCAGTCATGTATTTAAAGTACTGCTGCAGATCTGGTCTCCAACCAGGAAGGTATAAGTGCAATGACTCTACTGAGCACAGTCCTAATTGTTTCATAAAACTGGGATTTGGGCATCTGCAGCAGAGCAGTAGAGTTGTGCTTCTCCAAAAGCACAGAGCTCAGCAGACTGGGTTGTGTTTAAAAATGAAGCTGGGTGCTAGAGCCTTACCCAGCATTCAATACCCACAGAGAACTCCCAGTCTGTGGCTCCACAGAGCTTGGAGTCATTTCTGAAATCATAGAACGAACTGGGTTGGAAGGGACCTTAAAGATTATCCTGTTCCAGCCCCTTGCCATGGGCAGGGACATCTCCCATTATCCCAGGTTGCTCAGAGCCCCATCCAGCCTGGCCTTGAACATGTCCAGGGATGGTGCATCTACAGCTTCCCTGGGAAACCTGTGCCAGTTCTTCACCAACCTTACAGTAAGAAATTTTTTCCTAGCATATAATTTAAACCTACTCTCTCAGTTTGAAGCCATTCCCCACTATACTGTCACTTATAAACTTATAAATAGTCCCTCTCCATCTTTCCTGCAGGCTTCCTTCAGGTACTGGAAGGCCACCCTACCCAAATACACACACATGACCAGATTACACTCTCAGAGAAACCAACTAAACAGCACTGTTTTCAATGGAGTCACACTGGAGGAAAAAAAGGAAAAAACATATTTAGATTATCAGCAGTATGATGGAATTTTCAACTCCTTGAAGTTTTCCAAAGAATCCACAGCCACATCAATGATGCCTTTAAGAAACTCAAATCTCAATACCAGAAATTAGCTCCCATTCATTATTTTTATCCCTTAATCCTGCTGAGCTCCCAGAAGATTTGTTGTACTGCATTTGAATTTGCATTTTGATGGAAGAATTCCACTATCTTAGCACGCTCTCCCAGCTTATTACACCAACACTGCTCTCTTGTGGCAGACACTCACAGGGAAGGCTCTGCACACAACTCAGCCAGCACAATCCAGTGGGCTAAGGGTATTTACAAAGCACCCACCAATAAAAATGGATGCCCACGCTTCTGACAGACAAAACAGACAAAAAGCAACAGCAGATCATTAAGTTGGTCTTACTGGATATGGAATATTCAGCTGTTCATCCCCATGTCTCTGTCATAGCCAAGACTTTACACAGAGTTCTGCTTTTGCAATTCTCTTTTCTGACCTCTTCTTCCAAGATTTATTTCTCAGACCAAACCTAACAACCATTCTGTGCGTTTTTAAATATCTTTCAGAAATTCAAATCCACTCCTCAAAATGAAACACCATTGTTTCTCTCTATCAACTCTCACGTGATGGTTTCAAGTCACCATTTATGAAAAAATTACTGCTTCTCAGGCAGGATTCATATTAGCAGGCTATGGAAGACCATAAACTGCTAAATGCTTTCATTTTCCTGATTTGAAGAGTGTAATGAAGACACAAATTCAATGAGCAGGAGGCCAAGTTACTACAAAGCTGCCTAGAAATGGGAAAGGGAAACCAAAACTGCAGTTCAGTTAGATAACTAAAGTCCCTGAATCATCCAGAGTTTAAATGGATTTTTTTCATCTTCATGGCTCTGAGCTACTGGAGCAATTCTCCCCTGGATAAGCATCAACCACCACATTTGCTACTTTTTCATTATTCACAGATTAAAAATGAAAAAAAAAAAGTTTGTTTTCTTCACTATTGTAGCAAAGACTAATGTGTGTGTAGCATGGACAGCAACCATCAAAAAGCCAAATACCCCTTGGACAGGGATGCAACAGCACACACAAGTCTGACACTCACAGTGATACAAGACACTGATTTAAAACAGAAACACAGTGTTAGCCACAACAGGCTCATGGCATTAAAATGAATCCCTAATAAAGGGTCATTCTGATATCAGCAGAATTAAGACAGTCCACAACATGGAAATAAACCTCAGCTACACATATGTATCCCAGTGTGGTAACTCATTGGTTTGTTTTTTAATGCAATTCAATGCACTCATGTACTGACCAGAGCTGAGTACGTGCGATCACTGATGGAAGCAGGTGGTGGATTTTTACCAAGTAACAGCTTGCCCTTCTTCTCCTCTGCCTTTTCCTTCCTTGGTGCACCATTTGACTGGCAGAACTCCAAGCTGCTTTATACTTGTCAGCAGAAACCAGAGGCCTCTACATGCAGATCTCTCACTCTGGCCAACAGGTCAGTCCAGCCTCAGGGGCTGCTCTTGCAGCTCCCTTGCTCTTTGCCACTGGATCACACCCTGTCCATGGGAAGGATTTGGATATGCTGCACTTTTAACAAGTTAATTGAACAGCTTCCCCAGGAATCAAAGCTTTCTGCCTACTCAGCTTTTCCAGAAAGGTCATGACAGTGATGCCAACACTTGTTTATTCCTCCCATTGCTGCTACTCTCTGTATAAACCCTGGATAAACAGCCCTGCCAAGGCCAAGAACTTCAATGGGAGTACCCAGCCCTCCTAGCTCCCAAGAGGGAGATCCAGGGAAGCCGCTGCAACACCTGCAACAACCCCAAAGGAAAGGCCAGCAGCACCATCATTGCTCTGAAGCTCCAGGAGGATGACCCAGAGCTGAAGGAGAAGGGTTTCTGTGGTGCCCTGTTCCAGAAACCAGCTTTTTCCATAGCAGAAAGATGCAAATCCTTAAAAAGGGTGCCAGGCTAAGGCTGATTTTGCTTTGTCAGTGACAGCCCACGGTGTGACAGAGCACAGGCATCCAGTGTCCCACTCAATTGTCATGTTTTGATTGCATCTGTCACACACTGGTAGATCTTCAGATTGAGGGAGATGATGAGCTTTTAGTTTTCCTTTCTCACAGCTCCACACTGTATGCCTCTGCAGGAATGAACTTGTCAACCCAGATGCAAAATGAATGAATGGCTTTTAATCACTTTGATAATGTTAACGTTATTGCTTTGACAGAATAGCAGCAGATACAGTTTGCTGATTCAGCCACTTGTGTAACGATCTAATGGGCTTTTCTGGCTAATGCCATGCTCTAAAAATATACACTGGACTAATAGATGAGCCTCTGCTATACTGAAAAACAGGCTCATTAAGACAATTCCTCTGAAAAGTGGCATTTTTATGACAAGATACTGAAGCATTTAATTACCCTCTATCCTGACAGAGCTGAAAGAAATTAATTAAAGAGAAAAAAAACCCTTTGCAGCAGTGTAGCAGATCTTGAGGTAGGAAAAGACGCCAACAGTCAGTAGTGTAAAGGGAAATCTCAGAAGTGTGAGGCTGTTTCCCCAAAGGAAACAGTCTGTTGATAGGCCACAGATTGCCCTTCATTTACACTGAACAGAAGGCCAAGTTCTGAGAAGGGAGATTGTCATTACAGCACAATTAATTTTCCCTGCTCTAGTCTGTGCCAGGAGAATATCGGTGCTGCTGAAGGACAGGGAACCTGGAGATTTGGGAAGGCAGGAGAGACGCGGGTGATATTTGAGGTAAGGGACTTGTTTTCACTGTAGAGTTAGCCTGGATTATCCATCCTTAAGCTCATTCCCTGCTCCCCAAGAGCAGGTAAGGAGAGGCAGAAGCTGTGTTCAGGCTGCAGCTGAACTTCCAGCAGCACGGGCACAGGGCACTGCTGTGCTGGGAAGCAGCACTGGGTGAATCTGGGTGCAGCCCTGCAGCAGCTGCCTTGGCACAGCCCTGGGGACAGCCCTGGAGCAGATGGCATTAGCTCAGCGCTGGTGCTGGCCCTGCCATCAGACACAAAACAAACCTTAATGCGATCCCTGTGGCTTCTGAGGCAGAGCTGCTGCTGCCTTCACTCTGCTTCCTGACAGAGCTGTTTGTGCAGCAACACAGGAAAACACATCAGAGAAAAGACTTGGAATTTCTTTTTAAGAAATCAACCAAATATGCTTTATGATTTGGTTTTTTCCCTTCTCTGTGTTTTGCTGACACCCAGAGAAGGGCAGAGGCGCAGGAAGAGGGGCTTGAGGAGGAGACTGCTAAATCCTGCTCATCAGGGCTGGTATCACATGAGAAATCCACAGCCCAGGTTATCCCCACTCCAGCCTCAAGGCACATTTCCTTCCAAAGAGCTAGCACTTAATCAGGCTAAAGGCTTTTGCATGTGAGGGCAGGCTAAGTCAGGAGCCTGGCTGGACTTCCCAGGGCTGCAGGGGTGAGGACAGGCCAGCAGCGACCATGAGAAGAGCAGATGGAATTCTCCCTCCTGCAAACAACAGCTTTCCACTGAGAAATCATCAACTGCTCAGAGCAGTACTCTTTAGATCCTGCCTTTACAGCAAGTTCCAGATTGAACAGAGCTGTGGCCTGTGTCCCACACAGATGAAGCCTCCAGCCCCCAGTGCTTTCTAGCAGCTCTCCTTCCAGTTCTGTCACAGGCACAGCAGGGAGAAGAGTCTCACAGAACAGGTGGAATTTCAGCTGCTCAGCCTGTGCCAGCTTGTCCAACAATCAAACAAGACTGATTGTTTTTAACCCTTTTCCTTTGGCTGTTTCACTGTTGGATCACTGTTCTGAGTCTGCAGTGTGTGCCTCGTTTGAAGCCCCAGTGACAAAGTCACTGACATGACCAGGAGAGCTCACACCCTCCAGAACCAGAGGTTCACTCTACCAAAAGCAGCAAAGTGTGTGTTGCTCTTTGCATTTAATTCACAACAGTGTGTGTGCAAATACTGAAGTTTTTCCATTGTTAGCACAAAACCACAGCCAACATACCTGCTTGTTTCAATTCTTCAGAGAATTTTCACTGGTTTAAATCCCAGCAAACAAACAAATACTCAAGTTCCCCTCTAGGAGCCCTGATCAAAGGCTGGATTTGAGTTGCAGCGTTGGAGGGCAGGAGATGCAGGGGGTGGCAGGACACGGCCAATATTCCAACCAGGGGCACACCTACAGCCCCTGCCATCCCAGCAGACCCGCATCCCTGCTCCAGAGGCACATCTCAGCACTACACACAGCCAATGAGGCATGGGACACACATCTGTGGCTGGCACTCAACCCTGGGGACACCATGGAAGAACAGGTAATTGGCTGCATGGCTGATGTGCTGCTGAAAAGATGGGGAAGCAATGAGCTAGACGGTCCCCCCAGTGCTTCCCTGGCTGTGGCTGGCACTGGGAAGTTGGCAGACAATGCCCCTGCTCGCTCCCACCCTGCTGCCAGTGGAGCAGAGGAGCCCTGCACCTGCTGCACCTTCCTGCCTGGCTGGGAAAGGTGACCCTTCCTGGCAGGAGAGAGGCTGCAGCAGCTCCCTCTTTGCCAGAGCCACTCCTCACCGGCACAGACAACACCTCTGTCCAAGATTCACAAGGTTTTTATCGCTGCAGTTAGCAAAAAGAAGCAGCTGTTCAAACAATGTATAGTGGCAAGGGCTAATGCTTTGAGGAAATATATCCAACTACAAAATGTTCAGCACATCCTTTCCCTCCATCATAGAGGGTAAGAGGGGACTGAAAACAGCTGAGTGGACATAAAGAGCTCACAAATGCCTTATTAATAAGTGTGTTGGATCTAATGATCTGTGAAACTGAAATGAGATTATTTGGATTATCTCATTAAACAAGAATAATAGCAATAGTAACTGGGTAGTAATTAAGAGTGGGCCAATCCAAGGACAAACCAAGCAATAAGGCCAAAAGACTCTTAATTAACACTCTGCTTGTTTGTGCCTGTACTTCCACACCCAGAATTTATGAAGAAATGACAAACAGTGGCTAACAAAACTGCCTGATGTTAACAACCAGAAAAGAGCACTGGCTGCCCACACCTGCATGGAGCATTCAGTCTGAAAACTACACAATGACTAAATGGTGCTATTTGGGCAGAGCCAGCCCTGAGGAAACAAAAACATGCCGCCAAAACGTTAAACTGTTTTCAAAGGCTCAGCAATTAGCAAACAGCTCCGGGCAAATCTGCAGGGCAGGAACAGAACAGAAACCATCCATAATCTCAGGTTTTAACCACCAGCCACTGCAGTCTCCCAACAAAAGCATAGCTTCTCCTCAAAGCTTGAGAGCAATTCCTGAAGTGAAGCAGCACATGAATTCTACCTTTAAGGCGTTGTTTATATGTAAGTATCACAAGCTCAGGACATCTTTTCAGGCTCACAGGGATGGATGAGGCATGAGGGATTAAACATGACAGAATCAGCCTGAATGGCATTAGGTTAAAAGGTCCCTGGCATTGAAGCCTGAAGTAATTACTGTTGTGCAGAGCCCACTGCTCCCCTTGCCTTCCCTAAGCACTCCTTACTTAACAGGAAAAGCAGGCACTAGAAAATACAGCGCAGCACTAAAAGGCTTTGCCAGGGGATTGGATAAATGGTTCTAAAAGGTGAAGACAAACTGCTCGGAGGACTTGACTCACAGTACTGTCCTCTCGTGGCTTTCCTAAGGCAGCACGATGTGGCTTAATGCTGCAGGGTTACTGAGCCCAAACACACTCCAGGGGATGCATTATCAAAGGAACTTAAATTCACAATGTCGGGACACAATGTATTTATCTCCCTTTAGAGCTTTGCTTCCACGTACTGCATTATTAGCATTGGCAAAGAAAGGAAAAGGGTAATTGAAGGAAGGTACCCTGAAGAAAGGTGTCTTTGTTACTGGAGTTATTACATCAAGGACAGGAACTACACCCCTACATAACACACTCATCGTTCTCCACAGAGAATTTGAATTTTGCTTTTGTAGCAAATGTGAACTGTAAAAGAACTATAGGGGGTTTTAATTAATTTTTAAAAAATGACAATGGCTTATAGACATTTGAAAGGTAAAGAGAAAAAAATGTAAACCCAGTGACTGCTCAATTACCCTCAAGGGTAAAGAGGCAAATTAACCTATGAAAAGTACTCAGAGTAATTCAAGAGGGAAGAAACATTTCAACAACAATTAGAAAAGAAAAAGCTACTCTACTAAGAAATTTGGGGTCCCTAATTTTCTGTTTGACTTGCTCCTCACTTGGGCTGTGCCCTGTATCCACGCTGGGCAATGTCTCTGTGCCAAAGCTGCTTTCTCTTGGCTGTCCCCCTTTTTATCCAGACCTATGTGGGCCACATAGCAGGGAAGGGAAGAGAGTCTCCCAGAAAAGGCACTGGTGGCAGCAGCCTCCTGCTGCCAGGACCACACAAGCTCATGTCACACCCAGTTTCCCAGATCTGCTGGGTTGGTGGCAGCAGCCAGGCATGGAGGGAAAGCTGCTGGAGTGCCAAACTCGTCCATGACCCACACACCCACTCACTGGTGTGCTGCCCTGAGCCAGCTGTCAGGCAGCAAAGAGCCTTTACCAGCCCCGCTGCTGACAGGGATCCTCCTCTGCCTCCCTCCATCCCGGTGTCGCCTCTGCTGACTGTGCCAGGCTGGTACACCAACCTTGCTCCAAGGGTAAACTGCACCCCACATTGCCACTGAGAGAACTTCTGGGTACCCTTCGCTGGCTGCTGGTGCCAAAAGTGCCAGGGGCAGCAGAGGGAAAGAGGATCAGGTGACAGGAATCAGCAGCACACCTGATGAACAGGGAATAGATCCAAAGTGCACAGATACCAAGTCATTGTTCTCCAGGGATCTTCACCACCAGAGCAAGCTGAAGCCTAAATGAGCACAAATGAGGCTTGGCACTTTTTCCAGCCATGGAAGTGGGGAATTTTTAGCAGATCACCAGGATACACCATCTTGGAGGGAAGGGGTGGAAGAGCACTCAGACTGCCCCAGCTACAGCTAACTGGCACAGATCAAAGAAAGGTACAAATAACACACATCAGGACTCCAGGCACTCCAACACACTCCCTGATGAGTTTTAGTGCTTTGATAAGTGCAGGAGGACACAGAGACCAGAGAGCAGAAAAGAACCTCCCTGCTTGAAATACCCAGCACAAACTAATCCACAGACTGCTGCTGGTTTTGTGGCCATAAAAACACGTAGGGATGCCACTGCTGCAGTCCTCCAGAGCACCTTAACCCTTCTTCACAGCCCTTGTATCTTCCCATGAAAAACACAGAGCAAGATGCAATTTCCTACCATCTCCCAGCTCACAGGAGAGGAAACATTAAGACTGAAAATACACCCATGGCCAGCTCTTTTACCCACATCATGTGCGTGCGCCTACTCTATGGTCTGATGCTAATACAGCTTGCTTTCACTCCTAACACATTTCTAACACAAATGTTGAAGGATTAAAACTCAGGATGCTTAGAGGAAGGTTTACTACTTAGCCTAATAAAAGTGCCTAATAAAAGTTCTGTTAACACTGGTTCACACACATTCTATATGTTCTAGGGGTGTTTTTAAGCAAAAATTCTCACAAATTTTCATGAGTCTGGGAGATAGAGATGTGTGCAATCCACGAAGTGTCCCTTGTGGAAGTTCCCGTGCAGGCTGCTGAAGCAAATTCTGTAATGTGTCTGTGGAAACCCCTCTAAATCAGCACATCAGCCCTTACCTTTACTGTTGGTGCTGACTCCTGCATGGCCACCTGTGCAGCTTTCCAAATCTGCTGCTCAGTTCCTTGTGCTTCCAGAGTGAGCCATTGCAAAGACATCAGGGCGGAGTCCAATGCGTGTGCTGTTACATCCAGCACTGCTGGGTACACCTCAGGTTCACCACCCCAAATGTCATTTCACTTGGCCTTCACTGCAAAGTGATGGGGCAGAACCCTGCAGTTTAACCTGGCTGTCAGTGGCACACTGGAGCTTGCACAGGACAGTGGAAGGAATAATCCCAGCCTAAACTGCAAGCTACATAAACAGTCCTGAACTGCTGCGTGCGTGGGATTATCCATCAATGTGAGGAGCTGCAGCCAGAGCCTGTGTTTTGTTAGACCCTATCTGTCCCTGGTATCTGCAGTGTGACATTTCCGATTACAGCTGCTTTCAGAGGTCTTTGCAATTTTGTTGGGCAGACAAATCTAATTGCTGCTTAATACCAAACAATGCTGCAGCAGGACATGATTGCTTTGCTTAAATAACATTGTTCCATTAAACTGCTCAGATTTAACCCTATTAGTTGGGATCTCTGAATCACAAGCAAGGCTGACAGGAATCATTCCATGAAACAGAATTTTTTACTTGACTGATTTGCAGCTCTCAGAGTTTTATTAAACAGCTGCAGAAGGGACTAATCTCTGTTAAGGAGACACAATTTCCAGACATCACTGAAACGCAGAATTTACCCATACTTCAAGGAAAACCCTGTATATTTGACAGCCTAATTGAGGTGATTATTGTGCAAGATTTTACCACAGAACTTGTAAGTGAAGAAGTTTCAAATCTGAGAAGTCACAGTGTCTCAACTGTACAACAGGACCAAGCTCCTTAATTTTCCTGTTTTTTATGTCCTCCTTTCCTACACCCAAATTTGCCATGCACAGAAAGGCAAGCTAACAGCAGGAGACCAGATTATGCTCTGCTTTGAGCTGACAGAAGAATTAAGTGCCCAAGAGCACAATCAGTAGACAAATCCCAGAGACAAAGCTGGCTCCATTTCCCTGGTGCTCCTTTAAGGAAGGAAGGTCCAGCCCACTCCCCACTCTGGGCAGGAAGAGGCTGGGGAATGATTCCCTGCACTCTAAGCCTTGTTCATGCAGCGGTGCAGAGGGGGATTGATGTCACTGCCCACTGATGTCCACCAAGAGCCACACTCTGGGATCCTGTGCCAGCAGTCAGTGCCATGCTCTGTGTCCCCAAAAGCCTGGGACCTCCTTGCTCTGCACCAATCCCACACAGGCTATTTACATGTAAACACCCAACTCTGTTTAAAGTGCAACTAGCCAGGCTCACAGGCAGGACACATGACTGGGATCCTGGGACCCAGGGGAGCTGGTGCCAAGCTCTCCTGCTGCCCCAAGCAAACCCTTTCACTGCTTTGTGCCTCTGTCACCCTGCAAAGCTGGGGGATATCTACTCTATTTTCACACAAACCACTGCATTTATGGGTCAAAACTACTGCATAAGAGCTGGACATCATTCTGCAGCATCACACTTGCAACACTCACATTTGGCGAATTCCAGACAACCAAACACTCCCCAGAAACTATTCCTAGGTCATCACCCAATACTCACAAAGAATTTGGAACCACTGAAACTGTAACCTCCTTGCACATTATGGGAATGTTATTTGTTAATAAGGGCTTTATTTACTAATCATTTATGGTTTTGAGGTCCTAGCTTGATTGTGACTACCTAAATACCATTTAAGAATATCAGTCTTATATTGCTTGTCAGAGTATTGAAAATAACAGAATACTAAACCAAAAGAGAATCCAGACCTGAATCTGCTGCTGAAGAAAGTTAACAGGAACAACTGACCAAGAGATGTCTAAGGAGTATCTGTAGCATGAGTTTGAGGTGAAAATGGAGCACCCAATATAAGAGATATTGCTCCATCAGCAGTTTCTGAGAATTCATCAATTTGTAGTCCTAGTTTTGCCAAGGCCAGCAGAGCTGAGCAAGGTGGGATGGACTTCCAAAAAAGAGGCAGATGCTAGGTGTTTTTTTGTAACAACAAAGCAACAAGAAAAAAACCTCATGAGGAAACCATTTCTTTTATAGCCTGTATTTCACAACAGCTTTCAGTGTGCTCTGTGTCCACTAAAATATACAGTACTGAAAGAGGTTTTCACCCCCTTCCTTGCAAATCTCAAATGCTTTCACCATCAGAACTGCTCCCCTTAGATTAGGATCCTTCCCAAGTTCATTTAACCTGATTAATTTTTAATGGCTGTCACTGGTTTCTTCACCCAGTCAGTCAACAGCTTCTACAGTTCAAAACACCAGTCACCCTCTTCTCACTCCGGCATAACACAGGACTACGGAAATTATTCATCTGCATCAGAAAGAACTTGAAGGAGCTGTAAAAGAGATTGATCCCTGACAGCTGCACTAAACTTGAAAGCCCCTTCCTGGCTCTGAAGGAGAATTCTGACCTGAAAAGGGGTCTTGAGCGAGCAGCCTCAAAGGGAATAAAATATCAGCCTGTAAAACCAGCAGTCACTAGAAAACTCAGGTGATCTTTTAATGTCGGTACACCTCTAGCCTCAGGCACAGCCGACATAATTACCTGCCACCCAGTATTTCAGCTCAGGGCTCCAGGTGAGGAGCTGTACTCCACTTCTTTGCCCTGAGCACTGAGCAAGCCCCCAGAAAGGGGCTGCCAGTCCTTCTGCAGTCACCAGGCCCTGTAGCACAATGAGCCATGTGCAGTTCAGCCTCACATGCAGAACACACTGCCGGGCCATTTACATTGTGCTCTCCCATCGATTCAGCTCCAGTCGCGGCTGCATCTGTGCTGGGTAACATCTCTGATAAACCCCACGGCGAGAACAAAGCACTCACACCCATCAGCAACGCTGCTCGTTACCACCGGTGGAATTTATCCTGCAAGGAAAGCAGGGAGAGAAAAAGAGGGAAACCTTCATTTAATTTATCCAACTGCAGCGATGTCCTGGAAGCGAGAAAAGGACATTCACCGACATAGCATTAGCGCAGCAAACAGCGTGGAAGCATTTCCAGCTGCCAAGATATGTGCTGGCCAAGGAGGGAGGTTACCAGGGCACAGCCACCTATTGTCATGCAAATGCGCCGAGTTATTGAAGGGACTTCCCAGCAACAGCCGCATTTTTTTGCGAGTTTGATCCCAGCATTGAAAGGAGAACAAAACAACTGCACGGACGTGAAGCAGCATTAGCTTAAGCCAGAATGGCCAGCGATCCCAGGGGCTGGCGAGCCCCGAACCTGGCGAATTCCAAAGGCTCTCCTGCTCTTTACTGAAATGGGAATGGGGAAAAAGCCGGTCCGTGAGCCCCGAGAAACACGTGAGGTGCTTCTAAACTAGGCTGCGTTTCACCATCTGTAAGTGACACTGAAAACAGTGGAGCAAAGTGACACACGCAGCATCGCTCCGAAAAAAGCATGGTGCACTTCTCATTCTTTTTGTTGTTTGGTATTAACTTGCAAGGAATTGTTTTGAGTTGAATATTAAAATGCACAGTGGCAGAAAATACAATTGGAAACAAGCTGGTTAAAAAAAACCAGAAAAACAAAACAAAAAACAAAGCACATACTTGCAGGTCTAACTTTATAAATCCACATAATTTCTTGCATTTCTGATCGTCACTGCTGTAGCTTGGTTTACTTTTTTTGCCCCTCATCAGCTAAGAAATTCGTGGTTTCCAGCAGCGGCAATGACTCAACAGCAGAATAACTGGTGTTCGAGTTTCCTTACTTGAAATAAATTACTAAGCTCTTTTGCACAGAAGTACCTGTAAACAGGAACTGTCAATCAGAGAAATTCAGGGGTAAAAGATGGTTTATCTGACTCCGCAACAGAATCAGTCACACACCACCAAAACCTTCAAAATAAAGAGATACCTAGCACTGAGAGAATCCTCTGGCCATGACTGAATCAAAGCTTTCCCTTAATTCCCTGTCAAGGTTAATCCTTTTCATACTTAACAATCACCTTTCAAATGCTTTCCTAGAAACAGGGGTAGAAACTGCACATGGCATCTACTGATTTAACCAAAGACCTTTCTGGATTTACCACTCCAGGTTGAAGTGAAGAAAACACGAAGGTGCGTTCAAACATTTGAGCGCTGCCCTAGCTCACCCAAAACAGGGTAGGCTAAACTCGTTAACTAAAGGAAAGGAAGAAATTTAGCTTGACTGATTTGCAAAACACAGGGCTGCCACTCTCTGGAGAAGGAAGAGAGATGGAAGTGACAGGGGCTGAGAGCTCTTTTCTGATGTGTGCTCCAGCAAAAAGCAGGAAAAAGCTCACAGTAGGACAGGAGGAAAAAAAGAAAATAATAATTGTTCAGATTTATACCTGCTGGGATAGCAGAAAGTGCTGCTGGAGGAAAAGGCAATGCTGGAAATCTGTGCATTGCTGCTGGGAATAAGGCAGAACCAATATATTCTGAAGGATAAATCAAGGCAAGGGAAGCCATAAAGAGATATGACAGCGATAGGAGAAAGCAAGAGGGCAGTGAGGCCCAAAGCCTGAGAACACCCATTGTGCTAGGGAGAGGGAAGTCAGAGTGGTGCCATAACCATGAGGCAGGGATAGCTTGTGCCAGCCCTTACAAAAATTAATTTTGAGCAACTATATGCATGTCTGGATTTATCCCCACTATCACATCTCTCCAGACAAGAGACATTACTGTGCCTTTACAGAGTGGAAGAAAGACTCCACAAACTCTCCTGGCTAGCTGGATCACCAGTCCTGAGCTGCGCAGGGCAGCAGTCCTGGTGCTCAAAACATGGCACCAAACTTAGTAGACAACCTGAGTTTCACAGCCCTGTAGCACAAATGGTGAACTTACCCAATGCTTCCAAGCGACCCTTTTCCTCCTGGACCACATCTCTGACACAGTGCTCTGTTTCATAGCTCCCAGGGATTGCCCCCAGGGAGGATTTACCCCTGCCAGTGCTTGGCCCCTGCTGCTGCCACAGCAGCTGCTGAGCAGACAACCCTGAGGCTGCCCTGGGGCAAGGAGCCCAGCTGCTGTGCCTGTTCTGGCAATCCAAAGGGTAGGGGATGGACAATCCCTGGGATGCAACAGCAGCACCAGCAGCTCAAGGCAGGGGGTCGTGCTCTTCTGCTCTCCTCCACTGAGACCTCACTTGGAGCACTGCATCCAATCCAGGGGTCCCTAACCTAAAACTAATGTGGAATGATTGGAGCAAATCCAGAGGGCCATGAAGCCGGTAAAGAGGACTGGAGCAACATCCCTATAAAGACAGGATGGGAGAACTGGTGTTTTTGACTCTGGAGAAGAGGCTGTGTGCAAACCTCACAGCAGCTTCCAGTACCTGAAGGGGGCCCACAGGGAAGCTGGAGAGGGATACTTCCTCAGCAGCTGTAGTGTAGGACAAGGAGTAGAGGGTTCTAACAGCTAGGGAAAATTCAGGGTGAGGCACTGTAACAGGTTGCCCAGGGAGGTTTTGGCTGCCCCATCCCTGGAAGTGTTCAGGACCAGACTGGATGGGGCTCTGAGGTGTCCCTGCCCGAGGCAGGGGTTAGAACTGGGTAATATTTAATGTCCCTTTCAATACAGGCCATTCTGATTGTATTATTAATCATACTGAGGGTGATTTACCTGAACCAGCCTGTATGATTTACAGGAAACACAGAATGTTTAGCAACATAAGCAGTAGAACTGAGCATAACGGTGCAATTACACCACATTACCATTTCTCAACAAGAGGTTTGGTGTATGTCTCTTCTTCCAACCCTCGTGAAAACACCTTCAGCTCCAGTGAGCTCCAACCAGCTCCCAGAGCCCCTGGAGCAGCTGGCACATGGGAAATCCTCCCCGTTGCCTGTCCGGGAGCGGCAGCCCCGCAGGTGGCGCTGCTGGGGCGCGGAGCTCGCAGCACTCCCGGCTCCCAGCGACACCTCCCGGGCGCTCTCCCTGTCTGCACACAGCTCTTGGCAACCGGGAGCAAGGAGAGCCAGTGTCCCGGGCTGCTCTAAGGCAGGATGATACTTCAACGCGTACCAGACAGAAGCAAGTCACAACAGCTCAGTGGAACTACAATTATAATTTTCTCCTAGAAAAGGAGAAAGCTGTCAAATCTGTTTCCCGTGTTTCTTCAGCAGAAAGGTGACTTCAGGTCAAAGCTATTACAAATCTGGAGGCACAACACTGGCAACAGTGACTATGCAATAGCTCCTGCTCTTTGGGTTTAGGGAAAACACTTCCAGTAAAGACACAACATCTGAGAAATGCTAAAATTGCTGTCCAAATCTCGAAGATTACTCTTAAAATTACTTTAAAATGTCAGCAAGTTACTGCCAGGAACTGGCTGAGGTCTGCTTAAGCTCTCTGCACAAGCAACAGCTCCACATGACCTGTGATGAATGGATAACCTCTTCAATTTACTCCTCTCACCTCCTACATAACCCCTTCTGCAATGGGTTTTCTGTATTTGCAAATCTTCCTGCTGTCACTGCTTTCTCCCCCCAGTTCTTCTGCAGGACACCAGAGGAACAGCCCCACATGACTAAAATGCATTTGCAGCGAATGAAGAGGACACTGTACTAACTCGAGCCTCTCAGGTAATAAAAAACCAAACCAGTTTAAGCAGACACCAACATCCAGCTGGTGTAGCACTGCAACAACCATGACCCAGAACTGATACTGCAGGACAGCAATACAGAAACCACAGCCACATGCCTGCTCCACCTGGAATACATCCTGTTTACATGCAGCTTCCTAAAACAAGCAGAAGCTTCTAACACACCAACCAAACCATTTAGACACAACACCAACTCAGGTAACAAGAATTTATTCTTTCAGTAAGTCACAGCCAGCTCTTATGCGACCAGGGCAGAAGCTGTCGATGATTCACTAAAAAGACAGAAGAGAAAGAAACAAATATCAATTGCAGAGGCAGTTTTTCAAACTAGTTATCAAAAACAAAGCTTCAGTTAGAAGTTTAAACTATCAGTTAACTAGTCAGCAGCTACATCACTATTTAAAATTTTTTTGTGACCTAAAGACTTGAATCTTCCTTTTACAATAAAAAACCTAAGGTGAGAGCACAAACCATATATTTAAAAGCACACTTGAGTGTTTTAATATTTAAAAACTACATTTGAGTCTCCTTAGAAAAACAAGACTAATCATAGTATCTATAGGAATTTCATGGTGGTCACATCTCTTCTACAGAAACGCTCCGAGTTACTTACACTATCACAGTTTAAAGTGTTGTAAAAATTACCTGGTAGTGACTTCATTTGTTGGGACCATGATTTTTATCCAAGAGTCACAACAGTCATTTTACCCATGGGTAAGTTTCACTGATTTTTCGGGTGATGATTTATTAAATCACTTGTTCTCTGCTGCCTGATGTGTGATACACACCTCTCACACTGCACTCCTCACCCTCTGAGTAACAGCCCCAGCACAGTTTACAAGACCTTGCAGTCTTCAGCGCCAAGAGGAATGCAGAAGAAGACTTACTACTTCCAGTTGGGTGGCAGCACTCTCTTGGTTTTGTAGTAGCGAGCCAACCTATGGATCCTGCTCTCAATCAGAATCAGGCGGAACTTGGCATCTTTGTCCTGGAAAACAAAGTTACATTTCAACCCCAACGTTACAGACTTCTCCATGGAGAATTCGGATGAGTTTCAGCAAAGCAAATAATCTACAGCTACTGCTAAAAACTTCACATCCCCATTACCAAAACTTCAGTAAAGTCAGAGCAGGATCAGAAATATATGGTTTAAACATTGTTTAAAAACCCTTTTCAAAGCCATTCTCCTTGACTGAAATGCCTCCCCAGCCTCAGAAGTTTACTCAAAGGGGGGCTAACAGCACACAGAGTCTTTGTCTTGTCAAGCTGCACATGAACTGCTGTGTCATTTAAAATCAGACACCGAGTTATCCAACTACAGCACTCACCTTTCTGTTTCTCTCAAGATGCTTGCGAACAGCAACTGCTTTCTTGATCAAGTGATAGAGATCCTCTGGGAGGTCTGGGGCCAGTCCCTTGGATTTAAGGATTCTCAGAATCTTGTTGCCAGTAACAAAGCGAACCTGGGCAACACCGTGGGAATCCCTCAGGATCACACCTGAAACGAACACGCACACCTTACATTGAAACATACACCAACAAATCTTGGCAAACTGACCTTACAGTCAACAAGCTATCCAAAAAAAGGTCCTCTCCAAGTTAAAGTGGCAACTGAAGACTGAAGAAATGGCAGACAATGAGGGATCAAAATGCAACTTACAGAAGCTGAAACACTATCTGGGAACACTTAAAAGACAACTGACTCCTCCATCATGCTTAGGCAGGTAACACCTGAGGTGCCCATCTTTGCCAATACCACTGGAAACTTTTCAACAGGACTCATTAAAGCAAAGTAAAGTATTCAATCACTCTATGGATCCCTCTAGAAGCAATTAATACTGCTTTCAGGATCATAATTAAAAATCCATTTACACAGCAGCTACTTACACTGCATACACAGCTCATGACCATATAAAGCTGTGCCATGCCAACACTTCAGCTCTGGAAGGGTTCAAACCCCAAAACCAGTCCATGGTGCAGCTGCAATGCCTGGCTCAGTAAACCCACAGGGCTGCTGGTATTGGAAAATTTCCTCTAGGAAACTGGGCACACCAAACTTCCCTGTAACACCTATTAACGGCCATTCCCAAGGACAGGCTAGAAGATGAAAAAGATGCTTCAAGTCTTCACTTGTAAAAAAAACCCAAACCAACCCACTGCCTCACCAAATATGCTCCCTGCAAGAACAGCACGCAATATCCCAATGTTGAACTTGCTGATCCTTGTAGCAGGATATTATCCTAGGACTCAGTGGTATCCACAGTGAACACATGCTGTGTTCTCTCAGCACGTCATTTAACACAGGCTGAAGGAACAATTACAGTATTACAGTCAGCAAAATGTGGGTTTGTCCCCATTCAGGAGTGGTTTATATTCCTTACCAATCTGGGAGGGAGTCAGGCCTTTTTTAGCCAACTTGTAGATCTGTTCCTTTACATCATCAGAAGTAAGTTTCAGCCACTAGAGAAAATTAGGAAAAAAAGCAAAACTGATAAACAACCGTTTAATAAAGAGGCACAGGCAAGCTACATGAAAACTTTTAACAAATGGTAGAAAGAGATGCTTTGCAATGCTCAAAAAAACTATAAAAAAACTGAAATTGGACTTTTAATGATATAGACATTTTTCAGCATATATTAAACCTACAGTGCTAGTGAAATATCATGGGCTAAGGGAGAGGTAGAGATGAGAGTCTCCATTTAAAAATCTCCATAAAGCCTCCAACGAACAGCTTTATCACCATTTCACTTTAACTGCCACACCAGAAGCAAAATTCCATGTTAGAGACAAAAAAAAAATCACTGCCCTTGATTAGGAATTCTTTACCTAGGTCCTTTCACAAATACCAAAACTGAAACCCGTTTAGCCAACTCTCAGTAGTACCTACAAAGGTAAGTGAAAAAATCAGACTTTAAGTACACTAATTAATTTAAAAATGAAACTAACCTACCAAGACAGGACTGTGACTTTTCTATTAATTTTATCTTAAACAGATAAAGCCGCTGCTTCCCATGATTATCAATGGGAAAACACGCACAAGTTACATGAGCTACAGAAGCTCCCAATTTTTTTTACTTTTTAGTACTATCACAGCAAAAATAAATGTGGAAGTTCTCTAAAGATTGTCATTTAAGACAAAATATAAATAAAACAAAGGAAAAAAAATCCCCACAGGGATCTTTTAAAAACCAATACAGCATTTGATCATCCTAATTGTTACTGAACTGTTTAACCACCAGCAGTACTTCCAGCAGTTTCATATTCGTATCTATTTAATTTCAAATTTGGTGTTTATGTTATCATTTCACTGTTTTTTACTCCATGCTTTTCCACATGCACCACAAATCGCCCCGTCTGCCAACAAACAGTTCCTCCAAAAAACGATCTTGCAAAGGAGGACAGAGAAAGCCTTTTTAAGTGGAAGCACGCTTGAGAGAACTAAGGGCACACCAAAACTACCTGGTTTAGTCCCCTGACCAACAAATTAGTTGCAATTATTTTTAAAGGCAATCGATTTATTCCACAATTACAAACTCCATCTTGAAACCAATTTTTTAATCTCTAGGAATTACTAGCATGCAGACTCGAAATATTTAAAGAAATACTTAAACAGAAAAAGGTATGAATGTGAAAAAAGACTTCTTTGCCAAATGAACCATCTGGCCAGGAAAATACTTGCTCCTCAGTATAATAAGGATCATCTCAGAACAATGAAAATTTTAGGGTTGAGGGACTTTTGAAGATCCAAGCCTCTTCCCAGGGCAGAGTCACCCAGAGCAATTACAGAGGAGCGCATCCCGGTGGGGACTGAATGCTTCCACAGAGGGAGTGCGGGGAGCCTGCTGTTCCATCACCCAGCAAGGCAGCATTTACACAGGCCGCAATTTGGAAGTGATGACGCAAAGCAGTTGGGATCTCCTTTCCTTTCCCTCCGTGGGCACCCCGAGCTGCGCTGCGGCTCCCGGAGCGGGGCAGGGTCTGGGGAAGGTACTCACCGTGGGCACGCTGCGCCTGTAGGGCAAGGCCGACTGGGACAGGCCCTTTCTGCGGGAGCAAACACATCAGACACTCAGCGTCCGAGCTGAGACTCGGCCCCTCGGCCGCGGCCCGAACCATCCCCACCCCGCCGCCATGTTCGCACGGCCGCCCGCTTCCCCCGCCATCCCCACAAGCGGCGGAGCGCTCCCGCCGCACCCTTCCCGCCGCCGGCCCGGCTTGCGATGCCCCCGAGCCCCCTGAGCAGCCCCGGGTCGCTCCCCCGGCGCGGCCCCGGCCCGGCCTTGAGGCTCACCCCGGAGCGTGCATGCGACCCATGATGGCGCAGGGAAGAGACGGAAGGAAGGGAATGCCCCGCCCACGCGCTTCCGAAGGGAGTGTGGGCCCCGCCCCCTGCCCGCCTCAGCCAATCAGCAGCGCCCGTAGGGAACGTCCCGCCCCCATCCCCACTACAGCCAATCAGTGGTGCCGGTAGGGAACGTCCCGCCCACCGCCAATCAGCGGCGCCCGTACGGAATGCCCCGCCCCAGCCCTGCCTCAGCCAATCAGCGGCGTTCGTAGGGAACGCCCCGCCCCCAGCCCCGCCTCAGCCAATCAGCGGCGCCCGCACCCCGCCGCGCGCGCTCCCTCAGTGTCCCGCCCGCAGCGCCCCCCCGCGGCCCCTCCCTTCCCGTCACAAAGCTAGCCACGCGTTGGGTTTTATTCCAGAATAGTGTTTAATGTACTTACAGGAGAGTTACGGAGTCACAGCGAACCCGCCCGACGCGGGGCCATATTGTACATCTTTATTATCGTTTAATTAATTAAAGCATTTGGTTCTCAGAGATACACAGACGGAGGGAGGCGCCCTGCTCTCGCTGCCCTCCGCCCCGTCAGGGAGCGCCCGGCAGGGCGGGCCCCGGCCTTAAGGCAGGTGACGGGGGTCTACACAACCCTACAGTTGTAAAAACAGAGAAAAGAGCGTTTACCAAAGATCGCACATGCGGCCAGAGACAGGCAGCTGTAGGTCGTAGAAAGGCAGTAATAAAAAGTTCAGTGCAAAGTTGGAGGTTAGTAGAGGAAGAGGTCTAGCGCAAGCTGCTGCTCTCGGATACCAACACAAGGCCTGCAGGGACAATTACACTTCTGGCTGCAGGTCAAACGGTGCATAACAGATATTTTTTTTTTTTCCTTCTCATTAAACAAGATATAAAAAGCTGTTAAAACTACATTTTCGAGCTACTTAGCAAAACGGCAAATTCCATCCCAATCAAGAATTTCCCTCTTTCACATCCATCTTGGTTTTTCTGTGTAGCACAATAAATTCTTATTGCAACAATCAGTTTTTTTTTCATAATTGAGAATAGTGCAAAGAAGTGCAAGCTTGGTGCTGGTCCTCTACACGTGAGGAGAGGCCAAGGCCAGATCCCATAGTCAACATAAAATCCATGAGCATAAAAAGCTACAGCCAGTGACGAATTTGAAAAGGAAGGGAAAGGCACAAAATGAGTTAAGCTATGAAGAAGATTAAATCAGAAGTCAGGACATGTGCTAACAATAATACAGTACTATACTTTTTTTTTTTTTTTTTCAGTCCAGACAACTGTTAAAACTGAAAATAATTTTAAAAATTATTTTAGTTTAATTGTATTTTGTGCTGTAAGACACTGTGCTTTAATAGCAAACTGCAAAAAAGGCAGTCCATATTGCTTTCATTTTATTTCACAATGGAACGTTTCACAAAAACAGTAGTCTACTTTCCTGTGTTTAAGTGACTTGTGATTCTAATGATGGAATGGAGTAAGTCTCAAAAGCATCAAGTGAGCAGGAAATATATCTAGTTAGTTACATATTATTTACAGGCTATGTACTAAAATGAAAAATATGCAGAGGATGCCTACTACAACTGGGATTTGTTAGCGCCCATTAGTATTGGCCCAGTTTCTAACATTCAAGGGATCATTAGCTTTTTAATTGCAATAATTCCTATGAAATTGGACCGTGAATCATTTAGGCACCAGGAGATTCAAGTTTACTTCTCTCTTCTGTATTGAAGGGAGATTGGTCAGTAGCAGGGGAAGGAAAACTGGATGATAAAACAGGTTTTTAGTGTTGGGTAGATAGAAGGCTTTCCCTGTATTGTGTCCTTGTCCATAGTTGCATATTTCATTTTAAAAGTCTGCTTCAAGATTTTGTACTAAAGAAGTGTGCAACTTTAGAGCTTTGTTTACACAGAACATGAACATCCTAAATCCCAAATAAGGTGAACGCAAAGGTGACACCTGTAGTGCAGAAAGGCCTAATTAACCAGTGGTATTAACAGGAGACAGTGACATTTGCACTCCACTGTCACAACATATTCAAATGGAATATATTCTTCCATACTTCCTTGGAATGAAGTATTTTAGTGGGAGTAGTTCTTACTGGGAGTGAGAAACAGTATTGCTGTGAACTGCTAAAGGAAAAAAACCCCAGCCAAGTTCCTCTCTCAAAGCTGTTAACTGAACTAATTTCTGGCCTGCAATTCATCCAGCAGTAGTGCTTTTCAACTAGAGGCCACCCTCTCCCTGGAAGCACAGATGCAAATGTCACTTTGAATTAGTGTTTGAATCTGTTCCACGCTTAATCACTGCAGTATCAAAAAGTTCTAGAAATTACAACAAAAACCCCACTGAGAAGCTGGGCACATCCCCTATGGTAGGTACCACATTCAGCCAGTCTTCATGCAATTTTTGGAGACCATGGGTAGAAGATAGAGTAGAAAAAATCATATTTAAGTTGAACAAATTGTGAAGATCAGTATAAGTGATGCTATTTGTAAATAACACATCCTGGGAAAAGGCTTCCAGTAGAACCTGCAAGGTATCAAATATGAGAATGTTCCCCTTTTATAAGGAGCTGAAAGTTAATATGTATACATATTTAAATACCAGAAATGAGGTAAAAGAGAAGCATTTGAATTATAAGGCACCATTATTTACAACTTCCACCATTGGCACTCACTCCAATAAGCCTCAGAGAAGCATGAACCTGGGATTAGATGTAATGCTAAGGAATTTTTCCAGCCCTTCAATCTTCATTTCCTCATTTGGTGTGCAGCCACCAAAATTTTACCTGTCGCTCTTTTCTGTGATATCTCCTTAGTAGTGGGAATGTAATCCTAAAATATGCAATTTCTTTGATGTTCTCCAGCATCATGTCATGGATGACACAACAGAGGCAACAAATGAAAAGCAAAAATGCACTGCATCCACGGGCCTAGTGACTGAGTTATGGTTCAACCAACCAGGACGGTCAAACTGCTCATCTCACTTTCACCAATGGTTTAAAATCCCTTCCTTTCCCCACAACTCTTCAATGTTTACAAATGATGCTTTGATAACATCACATGGGTATGAAGCAGTTTTGCAATCCTCCAAATTAGGCTACCTGAACATTGGTCCAATGTATCTGTTGAAATGGAGAGTCCCTTGTTTTAAGATGTACAGGTTATCTTCAAGTAGGAAGATGCACACAGCACAAGTGAATACACCTGTTCTGGTCTGAGTTCACAGGTAGGGTGCAGCAGTCAGTCGATACCAGTTCACAGTCTCCTTGCTCAGGTTGAAGTCCTTCAGGGGGAGTGTAATTCCACCTAGGAAGAAGTTCTCACGTAACGATTCCGCACTGAGCACGCTCAACTGAAGCTCCCTCTGTTTCAGAGTTTCCATGCTGTATCCGCTGTACACGAGCTAGGAGGTGAGAAGTCAAGAATTTTCTGGTTAGCCAAAAGAAATTACCCAGACTGACAGATGTCTGAACTACACACTGTGACCATTCAGTGTGCCCCTTTCTCAGCCAATGGGCTCAAGGACATCCCTATTTTATTTCATGCTCCCAATGTTAAGTATTTAAAATGACTGAAATACTATTTACATGCCAAGACTCCTGAATTAATTTTTCTCCACTTCATCAGTCAATGAATCCAGGGCAGGGGGATTTTTAGTTTTAAGATTCCTTACTCTCTCCACATCACTCCTCAGAGTCAGTCTGAGGAATTTCTGCTTCCTTGTAGTAACACACTGAGCCACTCAGTTGCTTTATATTCAAACAGGGCACAAAGTTTTTGAAAACAGTTCCTTTTCCATTTATATATATTCACGTATTTTTTTAGACAATATTTTAATTACTGCTTAGAATTAGAGATTGCAGTAAGCTATAGGAAGTGATCACATAAATTCTAACTTGCCATTTCATTGAAAGTTGGGTTTCTTGTCTTCCGGGAGATTTTGGTTTTGCGTTTGGATGTTTTGTGCGTGTCCGGAAGTAAATAGGTTTTCACATAGGGATTTGGATCTGCACCATCTTCTGTAACCTACAGCCAAAGAAACAAGACAAGTTAAAAAACTAATTAGTGCATTACTATTCACTTTTTGTTTTCAAGGGTCTAGACTTTGCAATCAACCTAATCAAAAGCAGCAGTTAATTAAGCAAGCAGTTGGAAAATTTAGAGGAAGAGAGTTTCACTATTCCTGCATCAATCTAAGTCAAGATGGTAATTAAGAAAATGGAAAGTCTTTGGCAGTGAGTGCAGTATCTCCACTTACCAGGTCTTTGATGTGCATCACCATGACAAATAGAGTGCTATTTCTATAGGATATGGATAGCTTCACTTCTCCTCCCACTTTGCCTGAGGTAGGACTTGCTGGACTTGTATCTGAAATAACAATTATTTCTTCTGTAATAATGGGACCTTTTCATCACTACTACACTGACTTATCATATATGGGAAAAAATACAAGCCTTAGATCAAGTTCAGTTCCTGATTTTATTTCTAGTTCCCTAACAGGGGCAAGGCCCCTTTAAAGGTTTTTCCATTCTCTCTCAAGAACCAGTTGGAGGTTTGGAGTGAAAACCTGAATAATTCAGTCAAGCCATAAACAAGCCCAAGTGATCACACAATTATTGCAACTTTTGGTATATATGTCCTTGAAACTGTATGTAGGCACACTAGGAAAGACAATGATGCAGTTTTCAACGAGAAAAAACTACAGTTAAATAAAAAGCATTTCAAAGATTCACACTGTAAATGTGTAATACTATATAATCCAATTTATAAACATTCCTTACCTGCAGGTCTGGCTATTCCATCTATTCCTTCCACTTTGTCATCACGAAGTAATGGATGGAAAAAAGTATAAACAAGATCACACTAAATTTGGAAGAAATGTTACATGTTAGTTAAAGTGTTAAAAAGCACCAAAACTTGAAAATTTGCATTTGATTTAAATTATGTGTACTCACTTCTGCCACCTCTGGAGAACTGTTCATCAGGCTCTGTATGTAGCTGTTGAGCTCCACTTTTCTTTTGGCTGCTACATCTTTGATATGTGTTCTTCCCAGAACCATCTTATTAGGAAAGCTACATAAGAACAACACAGAATTTTCAGTTAATTTATCAGAAGTAAGTACAGTAGGATTCCATTGTTATTTATATCCTGAAGTGCTGACATCTGTTTGTTTTATATATTTTTGCCAATCCAGAGTGAAAACACAGCATGCCAGTAGGTTATGACACTCCAGAAAGGCAAGGAAATATTTACACCTAATTATTATATGTGATATGACACACAAACCACAAGACTGAGATGCTCCTCTGGATCTCCTCCTTGCTGAGACACAACTGTTTTCTTCCTCAGTTGCCAACTTTGAGGTCTAGATTGCCCCTCAGCAGTTTTGTCTCCATTTCAAGCTATTTCTTCCTCCACCCAGCTAGGAGTAGTTATGTTGCTTTTGTAGTAGTGGTAAGTGAGTTAGGAACATACCCTGGTAACTTCCAAAGAGGAAAGAGAATGCCAAGTTTGTTGTGGAGCTCCTGGAACTCATCAAATGTCCGGAAGACAAACGTTGGCTCAACTTGCCCTTCTCTCAAAACTCTCACGACATAGATCTGCCCAAAACACAAAAATAAAAGTAGCTTATATACAAATATTATGAAATGACTTCACAACAATTTTTTTCACAGACAAGTCTTTCTCCTACAGTAATCCTTCTCCTGAATGCATACCTCATTATTATATCCCTTATTACAACACTTGCATTTCACAGTAGAGGTAGAATTACGAGTAGCCCTTAATGCAGAGCAACATCACATAATCTTCCCATAAGGCAGAGCCACACCTCTCAGGTATATTTTTTTCAATTTAATTTCCTCCTGGTTATAAAGGATTCTGCTTTTAAAGTGATAATTTGGTGGGACGATGCAAGTGCACTGCATTATACAGAAAGAATTTTTCAAAGTATTGTGGGTACAGTCCCAGGACACATTCACATTATTCAAGGGAAATTAAATTTGAGAGCTGTACAGAAAATTCAGTTCAGTGGCCTCATTTTATAGTTAGAAGAGTTAAACTTATATAATTTAACTTCAGAAATCTAGACAGAATCTAGATCATCCTAACAGTTTCCTGGAAGAGGCGAGGGTGTTTTTGCTTAGCCCATGAGTACTCAAATACATTTATGATACAGTGATTCAGTACAAAACTTTTCACTTCCAGAATTAGTCAGATTGTTTTCTACCTCCCTTGCTGGTGTCTTACCAGATTAAGACATTTACAGCAAACACAGCTTGGAAAGAGATGTGCATTTGCATCTATCAATATAGCTCACTTTATAAAAAAGTTCAGGACAATGTAACTTGAGCTGATTACTCCAGCCCAGCAAACAGCAGTAGAGCAATAAAACAACTAAAAACAATTGAAGAATGTTACACATCTGCATAAGAATACATACAGAAAGTCTCAAAGTGTAACCCAGGTCTATTAAAATCCTAAGGGCAAATTGCAATGGTTGGTGCCTCTAGTAAGACTAAGAGTGTAAGTTCATTAGTACAGGAAATAATGCTTTTACTTAGGAGGAAAAAATCAATCTTTAATGGAAGGTCAGACCACAACCAGAGTGTCTGCTTTAACGCCTCCTACTCAGGAAGGAGCCATTTTACAGAAGGCAGCCCATCAACATGACAAATTCCTGTTTAAATAATCTCCAACACTACTTCTGCCCTTTCTACTTCCTTCTCCATGATTTTTTAGAGGTGTTCTCATTTTGAAGAAGATTATGGGATGCTAGAAATGCCAGTCTGTACTCTAGCAGTGCTGTTGCTGGCTTACCCTGGCCAGCAGCTCAGCACCCACACAGCTGCTTGCTCACTCCCACCCCCTCAGCAGTGGGGAGAACAAGAGCAAGAGTGAGAAGATCTGTGGGCTGGGATCAGACAGTCCTGAGAAGGGAAGGTGACTCAAGGCAATCACCACAGCCCACAGGCAGATCCATGCTCAGTTTCCAAACAGCCACCTTGGAAGACAACCCTCTCCCATCTCCTGCTTTGCTCCTCCATGCCTGTTTTTTATTGCTGACAGTGATATTATAGGCAGTGAAATACCCCCTTGGCTGGTTTTGGTCAGCTGTCCCTGCTGTGTCTTGCTGGAGGAAAACACACCATTATCCTCCCTGAGTGGAACCTGCTCCCACATACTTACGTAATGTTTGTCTGGGTTGTATCTCTTCTGATAGGTGAACACAGACACTTGTTTGATTCGGCCGTCTTGTTTGAGGGAATAGGTTTTAGCAGAGAAGGACAGGATGGGCTCATCATTAGAGGGCAGACCTGAGAAACGCAGCTGAGCCAAGTTGTGAATGAAGAAATTGAACTTTGTGGCAACACTTCCCAGACTGGATTCGATCAGTCTAGAAAAAGGAAATGTCAAAACACACAAAAGTGATTGTGTTAATGCCTCAGACTGAAATCTAAGAAAAGGAAACCCTATTACTTACTGACAAATAAAAGGTTTTTAAGAGTAATCAATGGGCTATATAAATAGTATGAGATCAACATTTAATAGAAGACTCAATATCCAAACTTTGGAATAGGTTTTTATTGAAGACAAGGAGGCTGTTCAGGCATCCAACTCTGGAGCCCTAGCGAGACATGGAGCTGTTGGAGCAGGTCCAGAGGAGGACACAGAAGGATGAACACCTCTCCTGTGAGAGCAGTCAGAGAATGGGGATTGCTCAGCCTGGAGAAGGCTCTGGGGAGATTTTATTGTGGCCTTTCATGGGGAGGCCATTCCTAATTAATGGGAACTTATAGAAAAGATGGGATAAACTTTTTAGCAGGACCTGTGGTGAGAGGACAAGGTACAAAGTATATGAGGATAGATTCAGACTAGATATAAGAAAGAAAACTTTTTTACAATAAGACCAGTGAATCCCCAGAAGAACAGGTTGCCCAGAGAGGTTGTAGATGTCAGGACAGGTCTCTGAGGAAATCTAGTTGAGGATGTCCGTGCTCATTGAGGGTGATTGGTCTTAGATGGCCTTTAAAGGTCCCTTCCTACCATAACTTTTCTATGATTCTAAGTTGCAAGCACCCCACTGCAGTTTCTCTGTGTATCTGAAGTACAGTAACATTTTTCTAACATGTAGCAGTATCTCAGTTACAATGCATGCATCTTACAATGTGGCATCTTCCCTCCCTCCCCAGGGTGCAAAAGCACTTCTCCAAGACAGAACTTCTTTACAATGCTTTCCATCATAAACTCTGCTATTAAACGATTTAGGATGTATTCAAAACGTGTTAAACAGTCAGACAGAATTATTTATTCTCAGCACTTTAAACCAATTTTTCACACAAGGTGACCCCTAAAATCTGCAAGGTATTTTAGCACAAGCATTACTCTTTTATGGAATCCATCTTACTTATGTAGTTAACTGATATTTTATGATTGTACAGTGTAACTGTTCAACTTGTCCAGACACATTTGTGACCATCCCTAGTATGTTTTTCCTAGTAGAAATCTCCCATTAAGAGGATGATTCTGGGAGATATTTCAGTTTTCCCCTATCCAGTACCTTGTAAAGAAAATGGTGGCTTCTGCATCTGTTGTTTGGGGCTGGAGAGCATCCTGGACATACTTTAAGTCCTGAACACCACTTAATTCTGGTAACCCAGAAGAAAGCATCTAAAAGAAATTGAAAAATAGTTTTCATGCAGTAAATCCAATACGATTTTTTTACTGAAATGATTAAGACTTAGACCCTCAAATTCATTTGCAGCTGCACTAAATTGCTAAATACTAACAGCAATAGACAACAATTACTTATAATTAGCAGTTATTCACTATTTCTGCTGAATTAAAAGCAGTTAAAAACTCTTTGCAGTGTGATTTGTGGTAGCACATTAGTTTTAAATTTTCAAGAAAGAGGTAGGCAGTAAAAAAGCTTAAAAGATTCCAAATAAAGCTTCCCAAAAAATAGATTAGCTACTTCTGGCTTTAAAAAAAAGCTTACATTATGAATTTCTGCTGCATAAAAAGCACAGTCTTTAATACAATCCAGCATGACAGATCTATCAAGTTTCAATTGAATGTCCAAAGTGATTACCAATGAGAGCAGGTTAAGGAAGAGGCTGGCGTGTTTCCTTATCAAGTTGTAAGCTTGGCAACAGAGATCCACGAAGAGCTGAAAGCGAATTGTGGGCTTTTCCCCACCATTAATGACATAAGCCATATCTGATGTCAGCACAAAAGGAGCTCGATCCCTACACAAAAAGCACAGAATTAATGAGTTCATCATAAGGCCTCCTCATTGTCATGTGCCTCCTGCTGCACTCCACCCCCACCCTGAGGTAATGATATTAAATATTCCATTAATGCCGTTCCACGGGTTTGGGTTGGGTTCCTCTCCCAAGTGCTGCCTCAGGTTATACAGCACACTCACATGGTACTGGACCTACAGGACATCTCCTAGATCAATACTTGGAAAGAAAAGCACTTCATTCTCCACATTGCTTAGGCACAGAAAATACCTTTTAAAGCTACCAAACATTTGTGCATGTCCCAAAAACTTTCCAAAGTCGATGTGAAACATATGCCCAGTGTTCCGCAGCATTATGTTATCATTGTGGCGGTCACAGATTCCCAGGACATAAGTGGCTACACAGCATCCTGCACAAGAGTAGATGAAGTTTTCTGAAGCCTGGGAAGGAGAGAAAAGAAGTGAATTGAGATCAAATGTTAGTAATAAAATGTAATTCATGTATTCAACAGTCAATCTTGATGAAGGCAAAATCCAACCCAGGCAAAACAGACCCTAAATTTGTTATTTTTTCCCCAAATACTGTTCTTTAAACAGCTAGCTTTGCCAAAATCTCTTGATATCCCCCTTTCCAGCAAAAATGGTTATTTAGTTTTTTACACAAATGAAAGAGAAAAGAGGAATTGAAGACAAATCACAAAATTGTATTAGCAAAAAAAAGGGTACAAGACTTGTATTTCCAATATATTGTCACAGCATTATAGCCCCAAAAATATTTTAAGTTTTGAATCTCTTGTGTACAAGAAGAGGCCAGTGCTTCTGAACTACAATTAAGAGCAGCCACTATTCCCCACTCTCCTTTAAATTTAAGTACATTTTTACTATAACCAATAAAAACTCTTGAGGAGAATCCTGAGAATACATCTGGCTCCCTTTTATAGGGGAGGATTTTAATCTGCTCTTTTTCAAATATAGAAAAAAAAATAAGTTTCTTAAATATACAAAAGAAAAATTTCAATGGAAGACCTGGAATATGAATTTCATTCTTTCATCAGATTGTACTTAGCCCTTTTAAAAGATCTTCAAAAAAGAACAGTGCTGACAAGTTACCTTTTCATACTCCTCCTCTGTAGGATTATACTTCCGCAACCACTCAGCCAGAGGCTTGTCCTTAAAAGAACCTGTCACTCCATATTCCACTTGAATTTTCCTAAGCGTATCTGAAGCAGGAACAAGCTCTACCATGCCTTGACAGAGAATAAAATAAAGTGTATTTAGCAATCTCCTTAAGTTATGTTGCATTTTTATTATTTGGTAGAAAGTTTCCTAACAATAATGAATCTTACAGTCTTAGACCAACCTCCTTGAAAACCCAGTTAGGTGTAAAAATAACTATTAGTCCCCTAAGCATTTCCACAGTCTATGTTACAAAGTAAACCATGAAACATGCAGCAATCCAACTTAGCTTACTTTCCTACCACTAGTTACAGTTGCTAGAATGCACACTGAAGTTATACTTTGAATAATTGTTATCTACCACATAAACTTCTTTTACTCTAAATTGGGCTAAATACTTTGATGCTGACAATTCCCACACACTGACAGTGAATTAATCTAGTAACTTAATCTGCTGTCAAGTGTTGAAACAGACCAGACAGCAGGCTTTATATGTGGTGGCCTTACTTTGGAGATATAATGGACTAAAAATATTTGTATAGCTAAATCATAACATGAAAACATTTAGTTGATTAACAGAATTTTACTTCTATCTTGGCAAGAGCTACTAAAGGTACATCTGTAATTTACATCCACTTCACTTTTTTCTTTTAATTTTTAGAGTACTTTAGGGAGCAGTAAGAAAAAAAAAGCTAGATAAATCAAGTCATCATTCAGAGTAGGAGGAAAAGCCATCTGTTTCTCTAAAAAGCAAGTCTTACATAAATAGAAGCTTTTTGCTTAGTTTTGCCAACCTAAATTTCCATCTTTTCCACATATTTAAGGGTGTTGGTCACGCTGCTCATCTGACTGAAGAAATATTTAAGTTATTGTTTATCCTCTTAAATATCTTTCATTTCTATTGGCCAGCTCTAGAGAATTAGCTAAAACTAGCAAAAAGCATGTTCAAGGTGCAGGACAGTATTTGCACTCAGAGTTGTGTGATCTATTTTCAAACCCCAGAGACAGCCTAATATTGCCAAGGAACTTTCACCAGAATATGACACAAATTCTGGGGGATAGTGTGTGTGTCAAGGGCTGGTTCTGATTTATCTTCTTTTTGCACATTTCAGTATGAGAATGATACTGCGTGACTCAACTGCAGCAGATTACAAACACCAGTATTTTGGTTTGCACTGGAATACTTTCACCATAATTAAACTTTCAGAATAAGGATTGCTATAGCACCATTCATTTCTTGTGTTGCAGTAAGAGCATCAAGAGCAACCTTAGTCTTTATCACTGTATTTGTTTGTCCCACTCACTGACAACAGAACGCTAAAGAGAAGAAACACACTTGGATGCCACTGAGCCATCAGGAACAATGTAACTTATTATATTCTCAAGTACTGAAGTTCCTTGCAGTGGAACTGTTCCTCAGCACCTTCTGCCCAGAGGTTTTTCACTCTGAGTGTGACAAGAAATTGAAGGCAGGGAGCAAAGATAAAAGGCAACATCTGGTTTAGCACCTCGGTCTTTTCCAGTTGAGAGACACTTGAAGATAACCATCCTGAGATCCAGCCCCTCCTGCAGCCAGATCTTATCCATGATCTTAATCATTTGCAAAGCCAACATATCTTGCCTTAGATCTTCTCCAACCTTAAATGGAAAAATAAAAGTTAACCAGTGACACAGCGAACTTAAAAGAGCAACAGACTACAATTAAACTTTCACGTGTGGTAGATTTTTATGTTTTATGGCTTGTTCACATGTTGATTTCTAAATACACAGTAGCAAACTCACAGAATAACTAAGCTTATTGATCTATGCTAAAATTAATTGACACCAATGAAACAGTGATTATCATTCAACTTCTTTTCTCCAAAACACATGGAAGGCCTACCTTAAACATCACATTAATTTCTTCTCCCAGCGGGTCTGCATTTATCAGTGCAACTTTGAGTGGTACTGCATTGGAGCTGAAGAAAGAACAGGCCTGCAAGTAGATTTAGTGTCAGTGGTCAGAAAGGACTATTCCTGCTAGCCCAGAAAACAAGACATTCTGACAACAAGCAGGTTTGACACACAATGTGTCTATTCAGACTTTTAACATTTCAATTGTAGTGAATACGTGCTTCCTTTGAATAATGAGCCCTTTGGCTGTTATTTGGTGAATTCTTGTACAAAAGCCAACAGTGCTGCACAGCGATGTTTTATACATTCTGAAGGGAAGACTGAATAAAACATGAATAAATATTTAATCAGCAACTTTTTTTTTGAAACCTAGAAGGTGTATTAAAAATGTCTATTTGTGTGTTTCACAACATTTTCTCATTTATCTCCTTTCAAGTCCCTGCTCATGATTTAATAGTTACAGTAGAGGAGGAAAGTGAGATGAGCTGTCTCTCAAACACAGGATCAGTTCAAGCGTTAAAAAACCTTTAGGTTTCCAGTCATGCATGATGATATAATCAAGACTGTGGTTGAGCAGATATTGTCAAACCTTGCAGAGTTCTGGAAAAATAATTCACCTGCTTCTCCTACATTATGACTTGCTGGACCTTCACAATAAAATAAAGCTACTGCCTCCCTCCCCAGCATCTCTGGACACAACCAATAAAAGGTAGTGTCACTGTTTCACAGTATTTACTCACTGCCTGAACTCTATATTCTTGGTCAATTTGATTACTAATGCACACAGGACTTTTCATGCACTTGGAGTAGTGCCCTGCTTTGCTAGAACCAGGATTGCTGGTCTCAGGAGACAGGGTCTGAAGATGTAATAAGTTATTAGAGATGTACATCTATATTTTTTAAAACAAGTGCCTTTGTTAGTTTTACACTGTATTTAGACACATTTTATCTTTGCTCAGCAAATTTTGCTGCCTTATTCAATCAGCATTTTTGATTAAATCATATCTCAACAGCATAAAGAGCTTTCAAGCATTCAAAGTGATTTTCTTCATTTGTAAAATCTTTATCTAGATGTAATTTTTACAAAAGGGTTTTGAAATGTGTAGTACCTTAATATTTAACTCTTTTGCCACAAGACTGGGATTGAGAGGCAAACGACATTTGTTCTTCAAGAAAAATAACTGCACACGCTCCATGCCATTTTGCAAGGCAACCTGCAGACAAAAAGAAAATTCAGCTGACATTTTCCTAGCTGAAGCATCTACAGAAAATTTCTGGACAAAGTTACCTTGAAGGCACTACTTTAACCCCACAATGGCAAAGGAATACTAGAAACTATAGCTGCTGGCTATACCTATGTGTAGCAATGCAACACTCATCACACATGTTTGTGGGGGTTTTTTGACTGAATCAGATGACAGCATCCCACTCCATCAAACCAAGTTCTATTATCAGCACAAAACCACATCTCATTCTTTAGCATGATGAGATCATTCTTCAGCAGTAATAAGTTTAAATCCATTTCCAGTCGATCATACACAGAAAACATCCTATACTTTCTTGCTCTATCACCTCACCACCACATATTTCAGGTGATAAACTTGACAAAAGCGTCAACTTCATTAAACTCCGCAGAGCAGCAGGTCCATTAATCTTCCTATACATTTACATAACATTTTGAATTTAAACTAAAAAGACAATTAAGTAGATTAGTTTTGCATTAAAATTATATACACACCTGCCGAGCAGATCCACTTGTTTGCTTTACTTTTTCTGCTACCATTCCAAAGAGCTGCACTAGCCTGGTCTGCTTCTCCAGCTCTTCCCTCAGCCTTTTTCCACAAACTGAAAGAAAAGCTCCAAGGATTTGCTCATACCTTACGCCAAACTTTGTATCATACAGTGTATCCTTAAGAAGCCTGAAATAAAGGATGTAGGTTAAATTTTCCTATGGAAAATACAGCAAACAATGCAATATTAACACATCAAAATATTTTAGTGAATCAGGACTATGTATGTCTGAAGTTACTGATTATAGGACAGAAAAGACAAAAAGTTTGTGCTTTGTAGAGGCACCATCTGTTCTTTCATTTAAAAAAAACAACAAACCAACAACCAGGATCTACATTCTGTATAAGCACCATTCATAACAGTCATTATGTTAGTGAATGATAATGTTAAGGAAGATTTTTAATCTGGAAATATCAATCTTGTGGCATACACATGACACGAGCAATGGAACAAAGAAGCCCTTACCAGTACAGGTAGTGCGCAATCCGAATGCTCCCCAGTGCCCGAGCCAAAAGAAATTTCACAAGAGCACTGTCAAGGTGGGTCTCATACTTCAATGCCTAAATACAATGGAAATTACATAAATCAGGTCTGCATTTAATTCTTGAAGATTTATTTTGTGACTAATGCACAGACAGAATTACCACAAATACTTCAGACCGTCACAAAGTGATTATTTATCCAAATTGTTTCCCCTACTGTGCAGTACATTTAGAGGCACACAACAACACTTCTGCTACTAGTCAGAAGCAATTCCTTTGAGTTTTCAAGAGCCAGAAAAATTCAGAGCTCAGTGTAGGCAGAAAGTCTTACCTGTACAAACTGAGGGAGGAAATCTGTTAACTCATCATCACTCAATGTCTCGATCCATTTCACAGCTGTATTTCGTACTTCCTGATCAGCAAACCTAGAAAACCACCACAAATCCACATCAAGCTTTCTCTGTTCACGTAGGACTTTTTCTTATTCTTTTTTTGAGATCAGCTAGGTAAAAAGCAACCACATAAAGTCTTTAAAAGCTCAATAAGGGACCTACAAGTACAAAGCCCTTTATCACATAAATGCAACCACATGTGCATGTTTAGGACTAGCACACTCAAAACCTCTATAAACTCCTGTCCTGTTGCATGTTAAACTTCAGAACCCAAACCACTTTTGCTTTCACTACATGACTTGGCTAAGCCTACATCAATAAAGTAAGCATAGAGTTAATTAAAATTTTAAAAATATTTAACTTTTGCCCCAAGAAATTCAGTATTTTCCCACAGAACACCATTCCAAGATCTTCTACCAAAGAAGAGTCATCTAATGCTGAACAAAACACAGAGTTTATTTACACTGGTTTTCTTACTTTGAATCAAGTAGTTCCAGTGCAGCTAAGGGTGATAAAGGAGGCCACTGCTGAAGTAATGAATATATTTCTGGAAGATTTGCCCAGTCCCAGTGAGGGGCACTAACCAGTATTTTTGGTAAGCTATTAGGATGGCTATGACAATAATGTCTCTTCTCCCACAAAAATTCTTTATCTTCTTTCGACAGCCTGCAGACAAGAACATTTCAGTTTATAATGTATATGACAAACCATCACCTGAGTAACCCCAATGCCACTGATTGTTGTGTTCATACTGATAATTTAAACACACAGAATGGAATGACATTGAAATTACTCTTAACTTCCACAAAAGTCAAAACAAGAAGCCAAATAAAGCCTCAAACATTTAGGAAACATTTGTTCAAATTTATAATTTGGGTGGGACAAAATTAAGTTTTAGTATAAGCAGAAATAAACCAAACCCATCAATGTTAGTGCAGATGAGTAGGAAAGGCTGCCAGAAAACCTTCCATGGAACATGAACACTGCTGAGACTGCCACGCTCCCTGGAACTGAGAAACTGCCAAGCAGGAACAGGTGATTCTAACAGGCAGGCAAAGGGGCAGCAGTTTTGTAGCAAGAAACTATTATAGCACCAGCCATGGAAAGCACAAGGAAATTCATTGTCAGTACCAAGATTTTATATGTTTAATTCAATCTCTTAAGTCTCTACAGATCTTCAAAACATAAAACAAATAAGAATTACAGAAACTTCAGAACATGTAAGCATTCCATACCCTAGCTACAAATTGTCATGTGCAAAAAGAGCCCAGCTGGAAGAGATGGACATACCCAATGGTGCTATCCTTGGAGAGAATGGCAAGGAGACGTTCTCTCAATGGTTTTTCTAATGTTTCTACAGAATGATGCACAGTAGGCTTGGCAGCTTGAGGCATTTTATATTCAATATCAAAAGCATGGGATGGGAAGTCAATCTGAAAAAAAAAAGAAAAAAGATGATGCAAATTCTTAAGTAGAGAAAGCTCACCCTTCCAGCAATCTCATATGTTTGGGTATCTGAACTCATTTTAGTTCTACAAATTCAACAATCCCCAGATACAGTTTGCTGAATATTTTTTCCATCTCAATTCCTCTACATGACCAAATGCACAGTTGTGCTGTTGCACAGTGCAGTGGCTGGAGCAGTCCTCAGAAGAGAAGGGAGAATGCTTAGAGCAGAGATAATGACAGAACTGTTCAACCCACACCAGTGGTTTCCACCCAAACACCCACTCAGGCCATGTTTTGGGACTGCTGAGCCATGCCTGGTAAGGCACCTTCTCTTTGGAGGGAAATTTGAATTCTGAATTGACAAAGAGAGGTGCTTGCATTCTGTAAAGGAGCTGGAATAACTACTGCTTGTGTCCAGACAACTCCCATTTCAGTAAACATTTCTATGGATTGCTTTCAAAAACATTCTCTCCCAGTACTGACAGCATGTAATGCCAAAACACTTCTGACTTCTCTTACTTGCAGTTATTCAATAACAGATTTGTAGAAACTCCCAGGAGCTTCCCATTCTTTGCCCTTCCAGTTTAATAATTACTATTCTATACTGACTTTCAAATATTACTTAGCAGTACTTTCCCTCTCTCCAAAACCTCCATCTTATCTGACTTACAAGTCACAATATTCAAACAAAGCATAGGGTAGATCAGAATTATGTATAACCTGCAATACTATTCTTTCCATATTTCCTTTCTTACTGGCCATCCCTGACACATGATGCGGATGTGATGAGGTCCACAGTTGCAACAGCTTTGTCCCACAAGTTAACAATCTGAGAAAAGAACATGTACAGGCTATTAGTATCACAGTCTGTTTACTTCACCAATATATTAGTTGATAAATTTGATAAATTAATCTACTCATTTTCACTGGCTGTTGTCTGTCCTTTAAGTGCTTTAAAGGGCTGCACACAACTTTTAGGTGGAAAAGGCAAAGCAAAAAGTTCAGTCTTGATTTAGTTGACACAGATAAATTAGGTGCTCCCAGATCTTTAAGTCGGAGAAGGAAAACTTTTGCCTCTGAGAAAAAAAATGAACACGCACACACACGCTCTTCTTAGCTACTAGAAAAAAGGTCCAGGCATATGAACCTTACAGGCATCATCATTTGCTTGGACTTCCCACATTACCAGATTCTGCAAGGGCATATCAAATGACATTTGCGTTTGCCAGTGTATACCCAACATTAATACCATTTCCAAATGTAGGGCACAAGAGAAGACACTTCATAAATCAAGTAAGCGTGGAATGTTAATACAGAAAACTTCTATCAGTCTTTTAAAATCAAAATGTTGCTAAAAAGACCACTTAAGGCTTGGCCCTCAAGCAGATTTTCAAAGACATTTGAGGATTTATATGGATTTCAAATAAAAACCAGGTTGTTCTATGTAAATATTGATTAACTAGGAGATTGCCATGCCAATAAAGATTACCAAATTGTGCCACTAAAACACAGTTGAACAGCTTATTCTTTTTAATAACTCTCCAATTTAATACAGCTGCCACAGCCTTCTGTCTCATCCACAAATAATGACATTTTAAGCCACTCCACATGCACTTCAGCAGAAGGAATTTTAACTTGGCCGTGGATCCTTCCAAAACACATACACGACCAGATTTGTTTTCCCTATATTTCAGTTAGTTTCAAGTTTTAGTACCTGTCTGCCATTGATGCTATTTTCAACTGTAACTTGAATATTTAGCTACCAGCTTTAATTCCCTAGGTCTGGATTAAATTTATGTGGACTGCAAGTGGGTTAGACCACTAAGCATCTCTACAGCTGCTACCTGCAGGCCACTCAGCAAGCTCTGCTTAACACACACCATTGTAGTGTTCTGCATAAACAGAAAATACAGTTTTCTCCCCAAATTAACTCCTATGAGAACACCATGAAGACAAGAAAAATTTGAAATGCCAATCACAAGCTGTGTTTTCAAGTACTGTGAAATGTGATATTTACATAGGAGACTGAAATGCAACATTTAAACAGAAGGTTGAAATAAGCATCATTTATGAAAAGAAATCCAAGCTTTGGTGGAGACTGAAAGCAGCTGCAGGCCATCTTTGCAATGCAGGAAATCCTAAACTCTATGACACCCTCAAGCTGTTGGAATCATCACCACACAAAAGAGAAAGCAGAACAAGTAAAGTCAAATCCAGAACCAGAGGACACAAAGCACACGAAACAGCCAAAAGCAGCACACGGCAGTAACTGTCCAGGAAAGATTTGGCTGCCTTTTTGCAACTTTGCTTGACTATTTAAACTTCCACTCAGACCTAGAAGTCAGCAGCACACATAAATAGGAAACCTGAAGTATAAATGTTGTTGTGGGCTGGGGGAGTTTTTAGAAATTTTTCCCATTATTATGTTAAGCTGGCCGGGCGGCTCCCCTGTTACCCGTTAAGT
>PYHW01009940.1:1106025-1122767 GCA_013186435.1 Turdus rufiventris | reverse complement strand
AAATGTAGAAGCTGTTTTGCAATGGTGTGATCACTTCTGCAACATGATGTGTAATTTGGGCACCTGTGGTTCAAGGCTACTGGTTCATGTCTCACTGAGTGGCTGCCCAAGTGATAAGCATTTTGGAACGAACTTTGCAATCAAAGTTGGAAGAACAAAGCAACTTGAACCAATCCAGAAACACTCAGCCTAGGAAAGTTACAGCAGGCTTTTCATCCTTAGTGAAAACCATGAAACAGCATCCAGCAGCCGTATTTAAAGGAAAGCCAGCTCAAACCAGAAATGTGCTGCAAGTTTAACACACTTGCTAATTATCCCTTTCTTTTAATTGTTTAAAATAAATCCATCTCTGAATAAAAAGGAATAATTTTAGAATATTCTGGGCTAAAATCATCCAAACAAGATTCAAGCTCCCCCAGTAGTAAAGTTTTTTCAGCCAGCTAGATGGAAATCCTACAACACAGGAGCACATTTTGTCTTCTGTTTAATGAAATGTTTTTTCTGTATCAGTGTAGTTTATAACCCTTACCTTTTTCATGGCTTACTATATTCAATATCAAAGAGGCAATTTCTAGAGTTATGGGTGTGGAGGAAGCTCTACACAGAGTAAATCATAGTGATAACCTTACCCATGTTTTGGATACTTACCGCCTAAAATCAAAGAGAGGCAGAGAAACCTGACCCAAATTTTCTGGGCCCTTTCTCTGCTTATTTGAGTCAGGGGAACTCCCACTACTTTGACTTAGGATTCCAAACAAAGTCAGACATAAGACTGATTCCAAAGGCAACTGTGAAATCTGGATGGGGAAAATTATTCTATAAAATAAAAGTATTAAAAATAAGTCAATTAGAAAAAAGGCAGCAGTTAGTAAGTTACAGGCTTATCCATATAATCCATTTATGCTTCTTGCTTTTACAAAGTCAATTAACATTGAAGAACAAGTGTTAAATATCCATGCAATCATATTTCACTCCATCTCCCACACCAATTAGTTTGTAAAACCTGCTTAAATTACACTTCTGCACTGTACTCAGATTTGGACCAACCCTTTTTAATCTCTGTCTGTTAAATCACATTCCTTGCACAGAACTGACCTGTCCAGCATAACCAGTTTTCCCACTCCACTCACTAGGAAGGGCACACAGAATTCCATGTTAGCCACCTCCTAATTTTTCAGGTTGAAAGTGTCATCTGACAATAGCTTCCCATCCAAATTAAACGATCTATTAAGAACTACTGAAAATTAAATTCTAAATGGTACAAAACCTGTAAAGCAAGTAGCTGAGGAGTATGCACCTCACTGAACTATTCAAGCTTCCACCTTATGTTTACACTGTTTTTATTGCCTAAAATGTTCTTTCAGTTTGATTTCTCTGTTAAACATGACAACTACACAATAAAGCACTATACTGTTGTCAGCAGCTTTTAAGCAATCTAGCAGACCTTTCACTAATACACAGTACTTGCCAGCAAAAAATCTGACAATTAATCCCATGCATCACTGGGAAATAAAAGGTAGTTGGAGTATTCTCTGAAGGCAGGTGTTCTAGAAAACTCTCATTGCTGATCTGAAATAATTTGTTCACCGCAAACTTTCAGGGTATTCCTTAGGGTCTATCTCTGACCTTTAAAAACAGTCAGGAGAGTGGATATGGGGCATGTGGAGCTCACATGATGCTTCAGCTATGACAGGCTGCCTGATAACTCAAGTGGCAGAGATTAAGCTGTGCACAGATAATGAAAAATGTTTCCCTTTCAGTTATCAGGTACCACCTGCCATTGTCTCCCTATCTTTTCTCTGCATGTTCTTCCTTCTTCCTTTCTACCCTCTGGATTTGGAACACAAAATTGATTCAATTTTTGATGTTAGTAAAAATTAGTTGCTTTTCCTTGCCATTTACATAAATTGAGCAGTACATACAAGCAAGCTTTATTCTTTAATCCCTCTTAAAGCAGCACAAGCCATTCCCATTACAAGGAATGTTGTGACCTTCCCAACTCCCTGTAATTGTATGCTACAAACACATTAGCACAAGGCACTAGTCCAGCATTACCATTCCCCCCTTTTAAAATGAATACTGAAATACCATTTGGAAAAATATTTCTGATTTTGATCAGTAAATTGTTCTTTGGATGCTTGAAATGCAATTAGAACCAAGAGTTGCTTGAATGACTGACTGTATTCAGCAACTAGCTAAAACAAAACATTTTATTGACTTTTAACAGGCTAAAGTCACTTACAGTTCATCCCATTTAATCAAGTAGAAGAAGCTCTTGTATGTGCCAACCTTCTTGGACTGAACAGGTTTGAACAGATCTTTTCCATTATGGGTCAGGGAACAAATCAAGTAGTATTTTTCATAACTGGACATGCAAAAAAAAAATTAAATATTAAAAAACCATAAAAACATTAAACAAAAAAATCTGTAAAAGGGCAAATCACTTACTTTGACACCCAACCAGAAGAAATTCCATGAGCAGCAAATATTGTGAATTGGAGATGTTCTGTGGCAGTCCAAGCTTCCTTGGTACTCTTACTCTCCTCTGGAGAAATCGCTGCTGAATTGCTACAGGAATTGGTGTGGAGCTGCAGAAGGGCCTCAACTGCTCTTGTTAACTGGTCTATACTCACTTTCAGAGGGTTTTCAGGCTGCAGGGAACCTAAATGATAATTTATTTTGAATGCATTTCTTCCTAAATTAGCCCCCTCAAAACAATTTTAAAATAAAAACTGAAGAACTTTACTCACCAGAGGGGCTCTTGCTATTGTCATCACCACATTTTAAGGATACCTAGACAATAAAGTCAGAGGAAATTTCAATATTGAAAATCCATATTAATTTTCCACGGCTATTAAGTACCTTATACAGAAATTATGAAGTATCTGAATTAGGCTCATACTTAAGTTTATCTAACACATCTTTTCAATCAATGCTCTCCAAGAGTTAACTAACAGCATCACAATTTCCATATGATGCAGCAACTATTCACCAAGTTCAAAAGCTCATTTTTTGTCAACTGTTTTGACGTACTTTATGAAATCCAGAAAGACACAGTACATTGGAATATTGCTCAGGATAATCTAACTTCTCTAGGCAGAGATAAAAGTTCCTCAGGGCTGTTATAGATGACAGCAGAGGCCCAGTAATTTAAATCTGAACAGCTTTAAACAGCTTTTTTTTCTGTTTTGTTTGTGGCATTTGGTAAGGTATCTTTTGCTGGCAGAGTTATAAATTTACTGAATAAAAAAAAATATTAAGTAACTGAGAAAATTAACAGTAAGGACTGTTACTTTGTACTATCTTTGTTTGCTAAAATGGAAGTCTCAGCATGTTGCAACATCATAGCAATCTCTCTCACAGCAATGTCTAGTCTCAACAAAGACTGTTGAAACCAAGAGGTGACAAACAAATCATGGGAATTTACTCCCTTCTAACCAGGAAGGGATTCTAAAATTTTTAATGAAAACTAAGCTTGTGTTTTAAATCAAACCCCAGTGAATTCCTAACTTCCTAAGAAGTTTGCCACAAGCGCTGCAGAAGAATAAAAGCTCTCCTTACACTTTCAGTGTACTAATTGAGCATCTTCAACTTAAAGTTTGAATATCAAAAAGTCACATTCTTACAAAAAACATAGTCACTTCTTTTACTTTTAAAGAAAATAAAATCAAAAAATATCTTAAAAAAGATTATAATGCAACAGTCTCCAGTATTTATAGCAATTTCTGAAAGCAGTCCTACATGCCTTCACACACACTATTGTGTAAGCCAATGCCCATCATAAAATAATTGCAGGGTTTGACTTACAAAATTCCCCCTTTTTCAAATTCTACTGAAGCAATGTTATTTTTGGGAGCTATTTGTACACTATAATCTAATTATTTCTACAGCTTTCTCCTATCAAAAAGCAAACATTGAAAAAAAATATTTATATGCTGTATTTCACTATGTTGTCTTAATGTCTTCTGCACTCCCCTGTAAGAATTTTAGCTCTTGTGACAACTATATTTATCTGTCTTCTGCCCAGTGTTACAAATATATCACTGAACTGATGAAGCCAAAAGCAAATAGATCATCACGTGAATTGCCACTCTAGTAAGGCAGCAGGACAACAGAAATAGCATTATAAAATTATTTAACCTTTTTATCTGCACACTTCTCCACTTAATGACTGTTTTTGACAACATGACTTGAGACCATCCTGCTCAAGTGAACCATTCATTATAGGGCAGTTGCATCATCAAATTCTGTGCTATTTGAGAGATTTTGGGTTTGTCCTTATGCTCAGGAATGCAGGAGCATGAACAGTTAGGAGTTTTAAGATGCTATTGCCAGACACAAACACTACTGGGAAAATACATGATGTCATTTCCTCCTTTAAAGCATTAATTTTAGACAGCATGAGCTCCTGTCAGTTGCCCTCAGTCAAATTTAGTGGCATCTGCTGTGACACAAGTTTCTTGTTACAGAACCAGAAAACAGTACCTTAAAACTAGTTTTTAAACAGTCACTATTTAGAAAAGGAAAATATTCCCAAAGCAAGTAATTAATGCATTAACAGCAAAGAGATGGCAAAATAAGTGGAAGATGTCAAGTTAAATAAACAAATTAAAAAGAAATTAAACTTTAAAAAATAAATAAATAAAACCCAACAAAAAAAATCCCAACATAACCCTGACAGAACCGTTGCTGGTATTTCCAATTACTACAGACTGTGAAATAACATTTATCAGTTAAAGTATGCAATTTATAGAGTAGAAGTTTACCTCAGCATTTTTAGTCCTTGGGAGATTAACAGCCCTCCTGACCTTCTTCACTGATTCCGTTATTGCAGGAGTCTCTACACAATCCAATGTAGAACAGATTTTTCTGACAGTCTTAATTACATGATCTACTGCTTTATGCTGGTTCTAATAAGGAATGCATGAGAGAACAGATTGATCTGATCACAATTGTGAAACCCAGTATTGCTTTAATGTTTTTTAATGAATTGCCAAGAAAATGTCACTATGAGATGCATATGTCCATTACATTAAACTGTGGTCTAACAACTGGAATAAATAAAAACCTCAATATTGAGAACTTCCTAATGAATGCCAAAAACACAGTAGTATAGATCCTAAAATAGGGTGCCAGGAAATATTAGGAGATTCCCAACCATTTTTCTACTAAACTGTTGGCAAACAATTATTTTCTAATGAGACACTGAGTTCAATTCCTAAAAAGGAAGTACAGTTCAAAGAAGAAAATTCAATTAGTGTGTGAAGAAGCAATGCTAAAGAGTCAGTTTCAATTTCAGCTCTCATAGATACAGGTTTAAATTACACTGACACTTCTACTACTTACACTACAGTACTGCTTCCATGATGGAATTAATCTTTTTTAGATCACTTCAATATACTTTTGTAGGCTACTTAAGACAAAGTTGAGCTGTTCCAAATATTCTCTTCCTTCTACTTCTCCAACAGAAGAAAAGCCACATGAGTGAAAATTGAATTATCCTAGGTTTCCTGGAGTTTGTTTTTTAATGTAAGGAAAGTCTTCACCCAATTTTAAAGAGCATATTTACAAAATTAAAATATTTGTTTCAAAAGAATGATTTATTTTTTAAATGCTTAATGTATAGGTTTCTTTCACAATAACTTCTGAGCACTTATAACTAAATAACAGGAATAATTGTTGCAATATTCTCTCACTAAGATGTAACTTGATTGCCAACCAGACGTATTCTCCTGGCCTTCTTTGGATAACAAAGAAGCCATTTGAATCAGAAAGTTGCTACACTGAGAGTTACCTGGCAACAATTAACTGTTCTGGTAAGAAAATAACCACAGAAGACACTGTAAATATTTAAACCATTCTGCCAAAGTAACAAATTGAAGGTAACAGCTTCTTTGTGACATGGAAAGAGAAATTTACACTGCTATTTTCTTCACAGGTTCTCAAATATCAATAAAAAGATAATTGATAACTTTCAAAGCATTCAATAATGTGAAATCAAAGCTTACATAGAAATTATTTATGGATTACCTTTCTTCATCTAGATTAGCAAGCTTCAGCTACTGAATATATAAAGGAACTCACTTCATGAAGTAAAAAATTTCAAATGCAGAACTGCTGCTATTTGGACCTAATCATCACCACCTACAAACAACCTCTCCCAACTTTAAAAAGACTACAAAGAGTAGAACACAAGTCTGAATTGAGATGTTTTGCATTCCTCATCTCAGCCTGTGAAATCACAGCTAAACAAAGAAGCTGAAGCAGCTGCAAGAGCAAAGCAACAAAACCCCCATGTCAGGGAGCAGTAACAGCCTGCTCTTCTGCAAAAAGGTTGTGTTCAAAACCACCCTTGAGAATGTGGTGAATCATCATCAAGGGAATTAAATAATATTAAGGGAGTATGGAAATAGCAGACAGCAGCTTGTTCAGACCTGCATTCCTGGAGAGGCAAACAAACATAGTGGAAAAGAAAAGTCTTGCAATTAAGTAATTCATTTCAAGACTGTTCTTACAGAAATTGGTTAAGAAACACAGTTGTCTAACTTTTAAGCATTTAAGACTCCAAGTTACATTACTATCAGCAGTTAAAAGCAGCTTCTCCTTTGAGAATTGAGCAAAGCAGGTTATATCCATAAGCTTTTGCAGATGGGACATTATTTAACATTCAAGCTGCTTTAAGCTACCTGTCATACACTGAAAGTGACTTTTTTTTGACAGGATATTTTAAATGAATGCAATAACGCAGAGTAAGACATTATTATGCTTTGTGTAGAACTTACTTGTATGTTCCAAACATGCTTCAGTTCTAACTCCCATTGTACACAACTATTCCTGCTCTCTATTATGAAGATTTTTATCTGTTAGTAAATATATCCTTCATGGCTGCCAACAACAGCCATAATCAGAATCAGACCTCTTCCCTATTCTCCTGAATTAACCTCTTCCTGCATGTTTGAGGCAGAGGTTATTTTGTACCCCAAGACTTGGAAAATACACTTCTAGTTGTGATGATCATGTAATAACTGGTTTGCAAGAAAAGCCAGGAAGAAAAGAAGAACAGAAATCTAAATACCCATGATTATAACTTCACATTTGACATCTTGTTCAGATTCTCAGTTTCCCTGAGAAAACCTGCAAAGTCTTTTTCCCAGCCACCTTATCATTGAATTTGGTCATGCTACTTTTGATTCAGCAATAATCTACAGTGACCTTACCCCATTCTTAAGGGCTGTGTTAACTTGCTTGTGATATACCTCAAGAAGCTCTTCAATGGAAGACCTGCAAGAAATAATAGTTACTGAACACAACTACAAGAAAAGAACAGAACACAACCTTGGTCAGGAATTCAGCAGTGATCAGCACTTGATTATTAAAAAACCCACAAAATATTACCTTATAATAGGTTCTCTGAAAGGCTTTTCTACTTTGTAGAGGTGTTTGGTTAGATGTATAGGTGTCCTGTCATCATCTTCCTGCAATAAAATATTAGGTACTAAGTCCAGTTCTCACCTTTCTATAATATATCTACAGTTTTAGAAGATTAATTATTAACAGCTGGGGTGTTGAAGAGGAAAGATGAAAGGTGATCTCTTCAAAGGGGAAAAGAACAACTACTTAACAGCCAGTGAAATGTGTACACATGGGGACAGAGGGAATAAACAGCCAACAAGGGCCCAACTATGCAGATACCAAATACTCCTTCCTTCCTCTTTGATGGTCTGATACATATTTAATTAAACTCAAAAGCTGCTCCCAACTTTTATTTAACACTGAAATTTGTTCCTCCTTTTTCAAGTCTCAAGCTTAGTCCAGCTGCTTGCATACTTTTTCCAGGTATAAAATACTTGGTTCTATTAAGAGGCATTGTCCATATTTATGCAATTTGCCTTGTGAAAATTCAGTTATGCACTTCACTCCTCGTGGGATAAGAGGATAGCATTTCCAACACCAGGCAGACATGTTAATTTGTCAGGCACACAAGAAGGTGCCACCTTGGAGCCAGGCTGGGAGGTACTCACTGTTCGTGCCAGGTCGCTGCATATCCCGCTGTGGGTCAGGAGCTGCAGTTTGATATCTGTGTCCCACTTGCGGCAGTTCTGGATGTACTCGTGGCTTCCTATGCAGTGCTTGCTGTGAAACAAAAGCATGGACAGTCATGCCAGAGCAGTGCTTTCCCAAAAGCTCACACTAAATATTCCAGGCTTCATTGCCATGAAGCAAGGAAATGGAGAATCAACCTCCACGCCACCCTTGATCTGATTTTTACTTCTGCATGCTATTGCAGATACCAGTACTTGTGCTAAAGCTCTTAATGACAGTGGTTAACACTGAAACCAAAAATTCTAACCCAGAAAACCAATGGGGCTTTGTAAACCATTAGATTTAGAAAAAAAAAAAATACAACAACAACAAAAGATCAAAAATCAAACCAAGACACAAAACCCTGCAAACTACAACTCCCCCAGTGTATTAGAAAACAGTTGATTTTTTTTCAGTTTCTGAGATTTGAAGAGAAAAAACTAAACTAAAAAACTAAACATCCACCTACAGAAAGGTTCTAGAAACAGACCTATGCATTAGAACAGAGTTGATGATGACCTACTTTGCTGTATCCCAGAGTAACTCCAAAAACTTCTGATCTTTGTGCAGAGTGACTTCCTTACATTTTTAAAGATCTTTTCACACATTTAATCACTAGAGATACACTTTCCAGTAACTGTGTCATGAAAAAGCATGAAATTAAATATTAATGAAAAAGAGTTTGCTTACTTCTGTAAAACTTCTTCTTGGCCACAGACTTTCAGGATATAGCTGCCAATGTCCACTTCATTCAAGTCATCATGCACCCAGCAAAGTGCCTGCATTATTATAAGCTCAACAGGGGAACTCACTGTTTAAAAAAAATACGTCTAAAAGTTAAATACAAATCTATAACGAGAGATATTAACTATTGTTCACTCACAAATTGTAGTGATTTAATGAAATTGATTTTTCTATTTGCAGAGGAGACCTTTACACTTCTAGTATCACCTAAATTTCATAGTTTGAGATTTTCACTTTTCTCTCACAAATAAAGGTACCTCATAAAACTTGCCTGCCATTATAAAAAGCCCCAAAAAATCTTTATAAATTAGGATACAGTGAAATCACTCAACCACAAGTACAAACACAGTCTGCAGGACAGAGGACAGCCTTTTTCTTTTATATTATAAATTTGCCCTATTTAACAAAGACTTCAAATAGTAAGTGATCCCAGAGACACTTACAGTTTAAAAAACACTATCTGAATAGTTGGAGATGGAACTCCTCTATTTGTTCAGCTTTTGAGGAACTGAATATCAGCTGCAGCTGAGGCAAATCCTACTGAAAGTCCTTTTCTCATTTCACTTGTCCAGGGAAGTTTCTGCTTAGTACAGAGCAGATCTCAGTAAGCATCACCAAGCCTTTGCAAAATGCAACTCTTAGCTACCAGTAGTGGAAAATAGTGTCTCCTCCATCCAGTAACTACAGAGCAAAAAAAATAATCCCAGTCAAACCTAAAATCTATCCCCCCACAGCTACCAGCTGTCACTGACTAAAAATACAGATAAGTTTGAATGACACAAATGTTAAAATACAAAATGCTCTCTAGTTCTCCCTACCTAGTTTCTGACGATCTCCTTCAAATCCTTTGCAAATATTATCACTAAGTGCCTCAAAATTCTGTAAAAAAACTGCTGTATAGAAGCAATTTTATATTTTGTCAATACCTTCAGAGTGGAGGGGTTTTTCCCCCCCTCCAGGAACTTTCCTGATTTTATTTTTTTTTAAGAAGAAATATTTTAAAGAAAGAAATATTCTGCTATAGTAGATAGAGAGGCAATGCCACAATATTTTCCACACGATAATGCATGCGCTTCATCTCATTAACAAATGATTATTACAAACACAGATGTATACAAGCACAAGTGAAGAATGACTGTGAAATTCAAGAACAAGGAATGATAGGAAGTATGAATTCAGAAACACTTAAAGCCATTAAGCCTGTTAACTTATTACTGGGTGAAATTGCTGTGCTACCTTCAGCAGAGCATCTATCTGGTAGCTAATAAAGAAAAAAGATGCAGTGATAGTTCATACAGGGATAGTTTCTGTCCTGCAGCCACAGGCTGCATTGCCAAAGCTCTGCCAGCCTTGCAAAGACAATGTTACCACCTTTTCCCTGCCATACATCTTATTCAAAGATATTAATCTCTTGCTGACACACCATGTTTGCTCAGACAGAGCAAACTTCCATGCAAAGTCTAATAAATGAATGCAAAATGAATGCAAATAAGCACTCTAAAGTTCATCCATTTCCCTCCCGAGTCTTTTCTACAAACAGAGCTGTCAGAGCACTGAGAGGCTGCAGTTCCTTCTGAGCAAGACTGAAAGCTACTGGAGTAAAGCAGTTCTAGCATCATGCAACAATTTGACCAAGAAGAGAAGGAATTAAAGTAGAGAACAATTTTAAATATCTCCATTACTAGTCACATTTCACCAGCTATGGAAGACAAACAGTTTAACTGTTAGTTTCAGTGTCAGAAAAAAAGAAGGGAGTAGAAAGTGCAAAGATGATAGTATTTGGGCTAGAATGCAAAACACTTTCCAAACTAGTCACAAAAAATACTAGAAATAAAGGGCTGAAGCCCTAACATTTTAGTTACCCTACCAAAGCTTTCTGTAGGAAAGGATTAAGCATGTAATATTAGAAAAGTGTAGTCTTAAGGATTAAGTGCAGCAACCCTTCCTAGGCTATACTTAAAATCCCCCTCATTTCTTAACAAAAGATTATTAAGTCACCACAGAATAAATGTAAGGTCCAGCAAATTAACATAGAATAAAAACACTGATGCACTGAGAGCTTGTTTTTCCAATAGAGCAGCAAGTTCACGGGAGCAAGACACCAACTCCAGTTTTTGAGAACGACCAGCTCTGAAGCATATACACTGCTAGAAGCTGAGATCCAAATGGTAACCCTCACAAGTGACAAGAGGCTACAGAAGTATGGAGGCAAAAATAGTTTCTATCCAGTTATTTTATCAGCCAGAAGTTGACAGCATGCAGTTACAAATACAACCACCGTGCAGTCAAAACTGCACAGAGAATATCAATTTATGCAGTACAACCAGGGAAACCTCAAAGGTCCACCCCAAACCAATATTCCTGGCTACCCACAAAACTGGCACAGCCAGTTGTGGCACATCCAACCATATTATTTTAGTGTTTGTGTTCATAAGCATGTATTGAAGGCAAGTAATAGATAGTTTAGTGTTTATTCCTATTTTCCAGCAGCAGCTTGCCTGAATTTTTAGATAGCGTACAAAAATTTATTTTAAAATATGTTAGTGTTGAAATCAAAAATTCAACACTAAAAATCTCAGTCATTATCCCCTCAAGAACTATAAAGTAAAGAGTCTTGAAAAACTGTTTTATTCTATCCAGCTATTGTCTAAATAGGGCTTCTGATTTGCTGGACCCTAAATATTTTCTGACCCAGAACTAGGCCTTTCCTCTGTTACCTCTCCCACACTTCCCACAAACACCCCATGCCCCTGAGACCCAGGGATTACAAAAACTGGAAGGGAATGTCCTAGGCTGAGTGTGCAGTCTTTAACAAACAAACTCCATTGCAAGGAGCAGGAACATACCATCACATGTGAAAGTTACTGGTTGCTGGAATTCTTCGATTTCTATCGAAACCTTGATACTGGCACTCTCCCCACTTATATTTCTTTGCAGCATGATTGGACTCAGCACAAAACCTGGGTTGGTTTGCTGGTCAGTATAAGGAAACTTGGTCCTCAATCTGGAAGAAGAGAAGGTTTATGAAATATTGCAATGGAGAAGTCCAAGACTAAAGCAAAAGAACATGGTAATAACCACAAGGCAGAACAGTAAAGACTACCTTGGGCTCTCTACCTAAATTGCATGTGCAAAGCACCATTTAATTTTTCTACTCTCAACAGAACATTGCCCACAATAATTATACAAGTAATAGTTAGATGGGAAAAAAAAATCCTAGCATATAATTAAGCAGGTTTTCCACACAGCTCAAAATATTTAATAGGTCAATTCTTACAGGGTATACCCAGCTTCTGCAGAAGCTAAGCTCTAAAACAGTTCTTAAAAAGATAAATCCACAGTATCATCTGAAAATTAGTTAAAAAATAAAAAAATAGTAACAAAACTCTTCATATGTTTCAATTTATAGGAGTCTAATCTGAACTTAGATACCATGCAGAAGGTAGTTACTCCAAGCTATGGAAGTTGAGGAATAGGACTTAATTGAAGCAAAGGTTTTTATTTAGGATACAAAAAGTATAGCTATTTATCTACTAGTGAATAAATCATAATTGGAAAGCTGCTTTTTATTTTCTGCTATTTAATATGGATAAAATAATTTAACCTTAAACTTCTGACAATACTAAAGTAATAACATAGGAGATTAAGAACAGAACTCCTCTACAAGGATCATTTATTTTATCATCTTGATTCTGGACAATAGCAAGATCCTCCAGCAGGAGCTGTGCAGTCACAAGTCCACCAGTATTTTAAACACTGGGTTTTGAAAGAAAGGGTAACAATTAGATTGAACCAGAAAGTGTTGCAACAAGCCTATCCTATGTGAGCTTTGTGCTAATGTTGTTCATCAGTAAGTTTCCCATTTATTTTGTGGAGTTTCCTTTTCATTTCATAAACACTCCTGCTTAAAAAAAAAAAAAATGCTATCATTGAGATTCAAGGATCTCTATTTCCTCCATTATTTCTTGAATTTTGATCTTTAAAGGAAAAAAGGCAAGAGTAGCTTGTCTTCTCTAAGAAGAAAATAAAAAAATAATCTCTAATTAAATAGTGTCAGTAAGAAAAAAATCCCACACAATTTTTAAGGAACTTCATTAGCTGATCTAAGCAGAGACAAGTTCAAAGACTTCATGTCAAACAATTCTAGTTGTGGGAGCAACAAAAATAAAAGCATTTAAAGGTTGGAAATCCACGGAGTCATAGGATTTTGTGAGGTGTATCAGCTAACAAGAAAAAAAAAAAAAGACTTCAAATTTTTTTAACAGAAATTATAATAAAAACCCAACAAGATACAGAAAAATGCTTGGAGGACAAAAAGGTATATAAAAACAAAGAAAAAGGAAAAGTCACAGGACCAAAATAAGAAAGAGGACATATGATAATACCATAATCTTAGCAGTGAAGATCTTAACAATCCTGTTGCATTCTTGAAAAAAAAATAAACAAACTAGGACAAAACCAGGAAAAACTGAGATAAGAAAAGGAAAAAGGACACATACTGAAATCTGACCCATCAAGCAAAAAAAAATGTAGGACTGTTCCTGTCAAGCTAACTGAAAATGAATCATTTAGCTATTTTTTTTTCCCTTCTGAAAGTTAATTCATATTCAGTCATTTCTTACTTCGTAACTGCTTCAGAAAAAGCTGACAGTTCTTGATTCTGCCCTTCAATTGCTTGGAGAAGCACGTTTTCTGTCAGCGTGCCAGTGGTCCCATTGTCTTTCTGCAACTCAAAGATAACACAGGATTAAAATAGCTGCAAACATATTCCTAAAGCCAGCAGAGCCACATGTAGGTGATAGATTTTCATGAGTCTGAGGTTACTATTACTTTTATGTCTACTTCTGTATGAAGAAAACCATATATCACTACTAAACTGAAAAGTGTAGATTCACTGGAGCAGTGACTCCTTGACAGCATGTAATAATTTGCCAGCATCATTATCAGTTAATATTAAGTTGCAAACAGCTCCTCAGCTCTCAGCAGTGACCTGTTGCATTCAGATTTGGCTAAATTCAGCTGAACCATAGATGGAAAAAAAAATATTTTTCCTCCAGTTCTGCAATTCAAATTCAGTGTAGTTCCAGAAAGAACCACTACATATCACTGGTGCTCATGATTATCTCTTCCTACAAAGCAGGAAAATAGAATTTGAACACTGGAAGGAAACAGCATTCAGAACATGAAACTTACAATTAACCCCATGGAATCAACTTACCACTGTTTCAATCCCTTATGCCAAATGCTCCCATCACCTCCCAAAACTGCAAAACACAATCTTTAAAGTACCCAATCCAAAAAACAACAGCAAAATCTAATAAACTTAGTAAACCAACAAAACCAAAACATCAAACACAGAACTGCAGCAGGTTTTGAATCCTGCTGTTTTCTGATCCAATTCACAATACATCCATACAAACAAAAAGCAGAAAAAAGTTAGAATAACTCAGTTGTCCACAGTCCAACAGCCACCACTAGCCGGAAGGATTTGTGAAGCTCCTGACAAATCCTCCCTGGAATAAGTTACATGACCAGTTACATTTTTCATTTTTCATCCAAAGATTTTACAATGCTTTCAGAAGGCTTTAATCCAACCACAATGCCAGGAAAAAGCAGACTGCACTACAGTTTTTCTGAAAATCACCACAATTTATTCATATTTGAAGTAGTGATTAACTACTTAACTAGTATGTGGGTTATTTATTATTAGCCCAAGTAGTCAGCTAATTTCATTAGAGCATATCAGACAATATAGTTTAATTAGACTCTCAGAAAAGGGGTCAAATCTGAGAGAGCCACATACTGTCTGTCAGGTCTTTTCCTTGAAGCACTTTTTCCCCTTGCAATTAAACTTGTTTAAGCAGTACAGCATAAACTTGGAAGAGATACAACCTATAATTGCCACTTGAATTGCATTTAAACCTAATTATTTCAGCAAAAATATTGGTTTCATGAATACTGATCAGCCAATTTCTGTGTAATTGGGGATTAGCCATACCACATGAGACAATTACAGCAGGAAGCTGTAAAGCCACAAAACCTGAAATGAGCTGCAGCAGCATGCCTAATACCTGACATTTAAATAGGTTCTTCTATAGTAACATCTTGAACAAGTTCTATCACATAAAAATACTGGGCAGCCTCACAAGACCTACTAACCTGTGCAGCTGTATCTAGTAAACACACTCCATAAGCAATTGCACACCACCACCACCAAAAATCCCAAGGAAACAGGCAGGGGACGCATCCAGGGAAAGGCAAACACCACTGATGAAGGTTAATCACCTGCTGGTTGGCACTCCACACAAAACTCAGCCACTGCAAATCACGAAGCTGCCTCTACAAATGTTAAATTCTATTTACAAACTCTTCAAGGAGCAGTACAAATAAGTACACAAAGCACTATGAAACCATAGGATAAAAACACTAAATGAGGGGCCCACTTCAAATGAAGTCACACCAGTGATGAAACAGCACTTTATGGTACTATGTGTCATTTTTGAATTCCTTACAGAAAAATTTGCAGGTTATTCTACGGGTAATTGAATTTGTTAAATTCAAGGTTTAGGGAACAAGGCACGTCAACATGTGCTAGCTTAGCCAGGGTAAATAATAAATTCTAGTCTAATGAGCAAAGAAAAAAAAAGATTTGGTTATCCATATGGCTAAGGAAAGAAATCTCATGTTTCCAACATGTAACATTGGAAAAGACCTGGTGGAAAATTAAGAACAACAAACACCTTATTGTTAGCTGAACTTCAATATTAATTTTTTATCACTTTTGTGAAAACAATTTCAGGACAACAAACTCTGAAAAACTAAAAAAACCTATTTAAACCCACTGGACTCAGATGAGTTTTGAGCAACAAGTAGAATTTTAATTTCTTTAACTTCCACTTGGGCTGATCTAGGAGGTGCAAAAGCTATCAGTCAAACAGGAAATAACTTGAAAGAAAGGACTTAGGCCAAATGAGATAAATAGTTCATGTCAGTATAGGCAGCAAAAATAGAAGTGGTCTGTAAATACAATTAATCTGAACAATGACAAACAAACCCAAACCCCGATAAATTAACAAAAGTCAAGTTAAATAAAATTCCATGAGTATACAAGGTCACAAGATTCAGCAGCTCTGTGGAAAGCAAGAGAAAACAACACATAAAAGAAGATAAAACGATGCATTTTGCCTCTGCTTTCAGAAATGAGTGACAAACACTAAGTAAAATAAATAAACATATAGCTACTTCAAATATGAATATATACATTAAATAGGCAAAAATAAGAACAGGTACAAATAGAGACTTTATCAAAACAAAGCAATCTATTGATTCAGGAATTAAACACACAGTCATAAGTTTTGATAGAATCAAAATACTAATATTTTTATTTAAAGGGGCAGTGAGACTGAGTTCTTCAGGAAGGGTTTGGGGGGGAATGATCCAGACTTGTTAACATGCAGGACTTAAAAATATACTTTGAAGAACATATAAATTAGGGTAAATTGGGTAAAACACAAGAGAACTGCCACAAATAGAGGCTACATAATCAGCTATTATACCAAGTAGAAAATCACTTCAACTAGAAAATGAAGTAGAAGCACAGGATAGGCAAAAGAGAGACTATCCAGGTTATATTTCAAGAGTAACCAATTGAGAGACTCATCTTTAAATCTATTTATCTTCTTCTTTAATAACTCAGCAGAAAAAATCCTTCTAACTTAGAGTCCTGTATCATCATCTACCTAACACAGGCTAGAACTGGAGTGTGATGCCAAAACAAGCCTGGAGGACCAAAAGTGAAAAGTAGATCTCAAAACCCTCAATTGGGCATGCACTGCAGAAGTCTGCTACAAATTAAGAGCTTGTTTGAAAAAGATGATTTAATAAAAATTAATTGCCTACAGAATTGATGTTGTGAT
>PYHW01009940.1:1091631-1105112 GCA_013186435.1 Turdus rufiventris | reverse complement strand
AAGTAAACAAATAGTTTACTTCCCATTCTCTAACCAGTTCCTACAAATACAATTTTTTGGGGCCATTATTATCACCCTTGCCAGGGTAGTGGCTTTTCGACTGAAAACTTCTCCACTTCTCTTTCAGTCTTTGTACTCCACCAAAAAAAAAAAAAAAACAAAACAAAAACCCAGAAGTATTCATATCCACTTTCTAGAGAGCTGACTAATGTTTTAAAACACAATGTCTTTTTTTTTTTTTTGTGGTGGAATTAACACAGAAAGAACTGAAAATATAGGAAGAGTTGAATAACCTACAGTCTTTTACAGGACTTGGGAAAAAGTAGGATGCCCTAATGGGGTACAATTAAGCAGATGAGACTGTGACAGTACTAATCACCTGCTGCATAGTTGGGTTTTGACACAAACTGCATGTGCTCCATGTTCAAAGATATGAGTGCCATAATAAAGCCCCTGTGGAGAGTTTGGTCTTGAATATTTCGTTAGCGTGATCCTAGAGAAGAATCTCTCAAACACCTTTTTGCCCTGCCTGATAAAAGTCACATCACACAAAGATGTTTCACCTTCTTTTAGAGCAGAACCACAGCGTTTCTGACCCAACAGCCACTCCAGCACAGTATAACCAAAATCTGTCTAGCATTCCTACACAGAAGGAAAGCTTTCTCCCTACAAAAGAGAATTATTGTGGCATTGTGATAAAACTTTCAGTGCTTAGCTCATCACCTTTTTATTTCCCAGTGTAATGTGAATTGGTCATAAAATTGAAACATTTATCAATATGATTTAGACACTTAATTGCGCTGAGTATTATTTCTTTTTCTTACTGCAGTGTTGAGTTGAAAAATAGCAATTTGCTCAGTAAATGTGCAAGGATTACACAAGGGTAGAGGTATTTTGGGAGATAATTCAGTAGTAATGTTCAATTTTCTGTAAAGCACTAATACATATGCCATAACATCACATTATTTGGACCCTGCTCAAGCCAAGTAAAACACATAAAATAAATAACAGACCATGAAGTGTCTTTAAATATTGTCATTAATCTTTACTGTTGTACTGCAATTTAAAGATACAGATTTACATACCTGTGATGTTTGGCCCTGTAACTTTGCAAGCTGAGTTGTTCTCATGTTTAAGGACTGACTCCTTGTGACTGTTGCTCCAGAAGATTTCCCATTAACCTTTCTTTCCAGGTGACAATTTGGTAACTTTTCTTCTAACAGAACAGCATCCCATGGGTCTTCAGCAGTCAATCTTGAAGCCCTCTCCCCATCATCCTCTGCCTTGTTTAAAGTCTCCACAGTGTCCACTTTTGGTTTACTCAGAGGATCCAAATCCAGCCAGTCGAATTTACTGACATCCCCACAGCTCTCTGAGGCTGGCAGGTTGGACACTGCAGACTTTATGGAAGTCATTTCCAGGTCCGTGCTCGACTTCCCGTTTCTCAGGAATTCCGAAGTGCTTGCAATTTTGTCAAATACTTTTGCCATTTCTGGAGTGAGTACTGGGTATAAAGGTAGGCCTCCATGTGGATGGAAAGGTGTGGTAGCTGCCAGTGGGTATGAAATGTATTGTGACTGTCTTGGAAGGCCAAGATAAATAGGCTCTCTAGGGGGATAGGACGACATACTTGGATGGAATCCATTCTGAAATACACCAGTCTGTTTTGTGTAAGAAGCTGAGGTGTAAATAGGAGGTAAAGTGCATGTCACAGGTGCTGGTACTCCAGGTGTCCACTGTCTCCTCTGACCCGTGGGCCCAAGATAAAATTGTGAAGACAAAGATGGGCTCAAAATGGGACTTGCTGGTAACGTAGGTACTTTATTAGACTCAAAATTGTCATCCAGCAGCAGTTTCTCTAGTTCAGCATGAGTGAGCTTGTCTATGTCAATGGTACTTAGTTTATCTTCCATGCTCTTGGCATCAGACTCTGGAAACACCATGAGATCATGGTCCTGTTTGTTATGAGTTTGTGCTTTTTGTCTGGGGCTGCTTAAAGAATGAAAGGTTTGTTTATTACCAGCTACACCTCTTTCTTTCTGCATCTTGGCTAATGCCTCAGCTTCCATCTGCAGTGCCTCCTCTTTGTCCACATCTTTTGACCTTGGGGCTGACAGAGAAGGTGAGGAGCGCTGCTTGAATCCATTGCTGCTGGATATCTGGGCCATGCCGCAAGAGCAGATGTCCATGTAAAGCAGCAACACTTCCCTTGTTGTTCACTGGTTGTCTACCCTTGGCTTAAGAGCGGATTTAGCAGACCTGAAAAGGAAATGAAACATTAGAAACACATCACAGCAAAGGAAATGAAACATCAGCAATAAATCATATGTGGACAACTGCTAAGTCACACACCACCAGCTTGCACATCTCCTTCAGAAACTGAGGATGTAAAATTTTGAAGAGGCCAATTTTTGGGTTTTTTGGGGGGAGAGTGTCAAACTTAAAAAGAAGCCACACAAATAAAATCACAGTCTTTGAATTATTTACTTTTCTTACTCTGCCTACTGGTGCTAGTAAGCACTCGGTTTCTTTTTGCACCACTGGCCCCTAGAGACACAAAAGCAGCCTTCAGGTATGTAGTGGTTTTCAGATTTGAGCAATTGCACAGATGCAATCTTGGGAGTAGAAGTCGTTCTGAAGACTGTATAAATATAGCATTGATAAAGCACACTATCAAGAGGACTTCCACCTTACTTCACTAGATTACATAACCAGACCTTTCAAACTGCTATACCATGATTATAATGGTCATAATGACACTGAAGGACCTCTCTTCCTTTGAAAAAGATTGTACTTTACCCTCTTAACAAGAAAAATAATGCTTGTGAAATGCATTTCTCGGACAAGCAAAATAAGCTATTTAAGTACAGCTGCTCATTGACTAATCTCTTTAACAGCCCTTTACAGGAAGTGTCATTCACTACTAGGTAAAGGAAGAAACTCCAAAAGGTCACTTTTGCTTAAGGCCACCACTATGAAAATGGTATTTTACATTTCTCCAATTCCAGTCTTGTGCTTAGGACTATGATACAACTTCCCACATTCACTACAATATCTATGCAGACTCTTTATTAAAATAATCTTGCAAGAGATTACCACAAGAACTGTGTTATTTTTCAGCATTACTTCTGCTTTATTGTCCAGCTTTTTGCACACAGCCGGGTCAGAGCTGAGCCCAGGAGATGTCTACCAGCAATAGCCAGTATGCACATCAAGCAGCAAGATAAAAATCAGGAATAATGAGTTTCTGCTAGAAGGGTTACATAATCAGCAATCCTCATTAAAACACAGTTTCACTGAACTAGATGAGCCTTATAGATGCAAATCATTCAGAGTTTAAGTCATGCACCAATCTACAAATTAAGTATTCTCTGCAGCAAATAAGGCAGATATTCAAAATTCAAAATGTTCTCTTTCAATTCACACCCAGTGGAAGGGTTTGGATTTTAGGTTGGGTTTTATTTTTGCCTTCCTTGAATCAAACCAGCAAGATGTGCTTCAAACAAAGTGACTATTTCTCTAGACTCCCCACACACACAGCAAGATTCTTAAGAGATTTATAACAGATTCCTTACATTCTTTAAGTCTGGCCAAGTCTTTTGTTTTATCTACTTCATTTCAATGGCTTATAGTGTGAAGGACAGACATAAGAGATACTATACATTTCAGCTCAGTCTGAACACAAATCCAAGTGAAATTCTTCACAAAGCAAAATTAAATCAGAAATGATGTTACCGTTACCAAGACAAGATTTAAACAAAAAAAGGGTGCCTTCAGAAAGACTGAAACAGTGACAGGCTAACAAAATTATAAAACCCTGAAAACCACACAACTCAAGTCCTGAATCATAAAGTCTTAAGGAGGAGCTTTGGAAGTTGCAGGTATGAATCAATCCACAGGATAAGGATGTAAATACTCAACACTGACAAAGTCTACAGAAAAAAACAGACACCAAATCTTCTTCTGTACAGTATATGAAGTTGCAGAGTTTGACACCCATTAAAGCCATAAATATTGCCATCAGGAAGAAGTGTTGTCCTGTCTGTTTCCTATCTCCAGAGCTCAGTGTGAAACGCAATCAGGAAATAAATTTAAAAACCCCAAAACTATTTTGCTGGGCTCCTTTATAGACAATGCAGGTCTCTGGTCCCATTCATGGCACAAATGTGGCCTTCAATGATTTACTATGCTCCCGTTAGCAGGACAATCACACTAAAACTTCTCCTAAAGGTGTACTGAATATTTTGTAGATGGTCTAAGCCTACCAGCCACAGAAAATATCCTAATGAGAAGTCTGGTATACTTGACACCACCTTCTCAGACTGTCTAGAAAGCTAAGCTGGCTTTAATCTCTTCATTAACTTACAGCTGGTTAAAACTGCCATGTCAGATGGAGGAACACCCTGACTTATGAGTCCTCTCAAGAATTCCTACTTGGCTTTTCCAAGAAGCAGCAGCCTGAGGTAAGTGCAGTTTGCAGTTTTCAGAGTCTTGCTGGTGCCTGTGGATTCTGAAGAGCAGCAGGGCTTTTTCCTGAACTTTATTCAAAATAATAAAATAGAATCGTACTTTCCGAGACTATTCAGAACTGCTTGGGCTACAATTTACAAGATCATCAATCCCTTCAGGTGTTGTTTGATAATTACAGTGATTTTTTTTTTCCCAAGGAGATGACAAAAAAAATTATATGGTCTTCAAAGTATTTATATATAACAACAGCCAGCTTTTAAAAAATAAAAACAAGCCTTATCTTTCTTCTGAAACCAATGGCCTTGATCTCCATATCACCAAGCAGTCTCCTGTTCACAAGGAGAGTCCCTGTTCCACGAAGTCACAACTGCAGATAAACACACATTCCTCAGCTCTCAGAAAACTGTATACAGCTACCACAGCACCTTCATTCACAACATCTAGAGAACCCCAGTCGCTCAATAACTGCTTGTTTATGCCACAATTTCACATCACAGTGCTGCATTTCAGTACAGCACACTTGCACTGACAAATCCAGTGACTTCCAGCATTCAAAACAGAAGGTTGTTGTTAGTGGTTATTTGAAAAATTGAATTCTAGCCTTATTCTTTGCAAGACAGCCTCAACAGCATAAATACAGCAATCATATTATGTGTATGTAAGTCCTGTCCTTGGGAAACTTATAAAGTCAGTGTATAAATTTCTGTCAAATTTTATAAGCAGACTGCAGGTTTTTGCAAACAGTTAAAAAAAAAAAAAAAAACAGTAAAAAAACCTGATACAAAAAATCTGATAAAATCGCAATGGTTTTGGCGAAACTCGATCCTGCATGCCAGTTCTAAGCAGTAAATTCATATAACATCAGAATAAAAGCTCCCTAGGCATAAGCATGATTAAATAGTGATAGATCTTCTTTTAAATGCTAACCATGCAGCATCAGTTCGCTTTGAACCTCACACATTGCAGCCATTTAAGTTCAAAGGCAGAGAGTGAGCAGAATTTAAACTTCTCCAACATTTACAAAAGAGAAGGGCAAATTCCATTAGGATCATCTATCAGCAGGGAACTCCTCAAACACTCAGAAAAATAAGTTGCAATTCAAATCCTGGAATCCTGAACCATTACTGACCAAGCTATAGGAACTCACCAGGAGTTTGCAACAACTGGAGGTCATTGGAGACCCAGAAGTGATCCTTACAGAGCTAGGACTGCTCTCATCTGAACTGCTGCACACTATTTTAAGTAACAGTAATAATCAGTTTTCAGCTGTCAATCTGTTCACCTTCAAGAGAACTCATCTTGCCAAGCACTCAAAGAACGTGAGAAACATTTCGTTTATTTTTAAAGGAAAGCCAGAAGCAACTGAAGAGATTATAACAGAAATTCAGAAGTGATAAAACAATCCCTACACTACCTTGTCACTACACTGTCCCCTAATTTTGATTGTAAAAGTCCCATTGGTATTTGGGTGAAGTCACCATGTTTCCACTGTTCTAGCAGAACCTCACCTGCTTTCTTTAAAAGCGGATCTAAAACCTCAACCACACAATTTATCTACAGCCCTGACCAAGGTAATGTCCCTTGCAGTCAGATTTCACTAATTTGAAGTAGTATTTCCTTTCTCAACCAGCTGTGATCAGACAGGAGCTTGCAGACCTCTTTGGCTCAGGTCTAGCAAAGTTTCTGCAAAGAGTAACACTTCCTTGGTAACAATTTTACATAAATGTGTTTAGAGCCTGAAGTTAATTTGATCACTCAAGTACTTGTGTATTATTACAGAATTTTGAGTACTGCACATCATTACGTCAGAGGAGTAAAATACTCTTAAAAAAAAAGCAGCAAGAAAACTTATTAATAATCAAGAACCAAGAAACTGCAAGACGCCTGACCATTTCCTTCAGATCAAAACCTCTATAATGGAATGGAAATTAATAAAAAAACCCAAAAAAACCCCCCAAAAACCCCCAAAACCAAAAACAAACACCCCCCAAAAAACAACCAACAACAAGTTAGATATGCACTAGTCTAGCAAATACATAAAATGGAACCAGGAAGAATTTTATTTCCAACAAGGAATTTATAGTTTTCTGGTAAGAAACTTTGAGGAACCAATACCTCTACCAGGACAAAGACTCCCAAAATCTAAATTAGCTACCAATCTTAATGAGCAAGGGATGACTTCATCAGACATAAATCGTTTTACCTTAAGCAGAGGTAATCTCACCATCTGCTCACGTACATGTTAACATTCTTCTCTATTTCAGATGAGTTGCACAGCTTTCTTTTCAAAAAGAGGCCTGTAATACCCTATTTATAATTTGTTCTACGTAAGCACAGAACATACTATTTAGTAATTTCTTCACAAGAAGTACTTTATAGCTATCAGAAAACAGTGCACATGAATTCCCTGGAGTCCAAGCACTAAATACAGAAGCAATGATAGCAACTCAGGCCATTTCCTGCATTCCTTATAAAGTAAGGCCCTGGCATACAGTAGCCAGTGCTTCCTCAAAACAAGTGCAATTTTCAAAGTAACTTTGAGATTCATTTGCCATTAAAGAAAACAAAAATACAAACACTTGAAGCATTTGCCACACTGAATCATAGCTAACGTACAAAGTAACAAATCTTGCCTGCATACCAGAGACAGTAGCAGTTTGATGGGAAACCAGGGAAAACTTAGCAAAATACGACAGCAGTAATATACTGTGGAAAATACTGATCATCAGCAAAGGAATCCATAGCCAGACATTTGCCACAGCAGGAAAACTCCTTAGCAAAGAAGAGAAAGAAAATAGTCGCAAGAACTTTGATGTTCAGAAGCCCTCCCTGCCAGATGCATTCACATTGCTACAAACTGAGAAAATACTGAGCACATACTCATGACATGACTTGTTGAAGTAAGGTGTTAATCTTTTTAAATAATGTTAAGTTTAAACTGGAGGTTGTCAATAACAAACAGTTCTGAAACCAGAGTTAAAGCTATACAGTTCTAGCATGCTATCTTTCCACTAAAACCTTAGTAGCTTCTTCAATCCAGTCCCTTTATCAAAATTAGCAAGTGCTTCCTTACAAATGAGATGAACACAGTTAACCAAAAAATTGAATCAATTTTGTTTCAGCTCATATCTACAGAACCTTCAAAGACAATTTCACTAGCTCAAATACTGGTGGAATTCTAAATTGGCCACAAACCTGAACCAACACTCATTTCATTTGTTTTGCTCTAATCATTCAGATCATAAATACCTAAGCAGGAACTGCATCTCTTACCTTTGATTTTGAAATTTCATTTATGCCTAAAAAGTACAATTTCATCACAAAACCTTTGATCTCAAAGGCTAGGCAATAATAGGATGTTTCTAGCACTAGAACAAGAAGTCTCAGCCTTTAAGGTCTTTCAACATCAGCAACAAATCCTGAAAAATCCAACCTCAGCTGTTTCAGTGCTTATAAAAATGTATGAACTATTGAAATCAATTTTCACCCCGGACACTGTGTAGAGGATCATTAGTAGATACGGCACACTGTGTAGCTGCTGTTAAATTTGAATCTTTGGGTTTTGATCAATGTTTCAAGAGAGACAAAGCATGCCTGCATCTGTCATGATGTTCCAGCCAGATCTCAGTGAGGGCAGCTGCAGATACCTACAGATCATGTGTCTCCCATGGCCACACTTTTCCTTTGCAATGGTTTGCATCATTGGCCACTGCAAGCCCTTCCATCATGTAGTAGATGTGGATACATGCAGATTTGGTATAGCTGGTTTGCAAGCTTACTCAGCACATTTCTGCTATTACACTCCTCCCCTCAAAGTTTGCACCTAATCACCATTCCATTTAGGCCTGGTTAGAGATGGGGGTCATAAAGATAATTGAATTCCATGTAAGTTGCATAAAAACAAAAACCCTGACCCTGCTAAGAACAATGGGCGTCACAGCCGGCAGAAAAATGTAGCATGAGCTCATGTTACTGGACACTGCAGATTTATCACCAAGATAAACTTTATAAATGATTGAATCATGGCAAGAAGTCCTTAAAGCCAATCAGCAGAAGACACAAATCAACAGGAAGCTCGGCATCAGTTTCATCAGCTCTAGAACTACTCACCAAATTTTGCATCCCTGTATTTCTCCCTATCCTGTTCTCAGCTCTCTAACAGCATCCTTCTATTCCGCTCCTGCCCAGTATTTTCTGGATGCAGGTACCAGAAAAGAGCAAGAATGAAACTGATGGCATCCCAGGCTGTTTCATTCCAATGCACTTGGCCAAGACAGTTTTTTCCATGCCTTACAGCCAAGCTTATTACCCACATTGTTTGACAAAGGCTAGGAATTCTAGTTCTGTTGCAATGTTTCTCCTTGCAGAGTAATGCTTTCAATTCCACTCCTCCTGTCTCAAAAGTTTGCTTTAAAAAACTTTGTACTGGTTCCCTTGCTTACAGGCACCTCTTAAGTTGTGCTTTTCTCCACGTCACCCTGACATACACAATCCCTCCACCAATCCTGCTTTTCGAAGGCTACTTGAAAACACTCATGCAATACAAACTTTCATACAGAATCAACATTAACTGCTGGCTCAAGGGGAGGCTTTTTTCCTATTCTTTAAGCGAGGTCATTATCCCAAATATTTTGATTCCCCAGTTGAATAATTGGTGCAGTAATTCCTGACCTGCAAAGTGATTTTATTCTGGAATATCACTTTCATGGAACAATTAAGACTGAAAGGCACCTTATTTATTCATGCAGTGTGGGGCCTGACCCCAGTAGAACATGACAAATTAGTTGGAGCATGTAGCTAAACTAGTACTTCTATTAATCTCAATCACAGTGGTACTAAACAGAAGACAGACTACATATCCAATTTTATCAAAATCATAGGAAGTATCTAGTGTAGGTAGAACAGAAAAAGAGGAAAGAAACATCTGTGCTGTCTCCTTTAATTACCACAACAGAGCTCTCAAACACCTTCCACATCGTTCTGTAATATTCTGCAGCACAAAGGACCATGTAAAAATCCCAATTTTTCCTAAATTACGTGCCTGAAGTAAACCCTGCAGACATCCTCCTAATGTGGCAAAACATTGAAAACGTACCAAAATGCAGGAGGCTCATGATGCAAGGTACAGAGGCTGTTAACACGGAGACGAAAACAACCCTCCCCCACAGAGATCCTATTTTACTCCCTCTACAGCAGTGCACAACACACACCTTCAACAAAACATCAAAAACATGCATGGAGAGGAAACACTGACACCTCAGCTCTGCCCCTGACTTAACTCTGTATCACTACATTAGTATCACCCTACCAGCCTAACCTAATGCAATTCTGCTGCAGTAGCCAAATTATTTCCACCACTTGCTTCAGCAGCCGAGTTTCCCCTCAGGCAGGAAACTTGCACAGTTTCAGTTATAACCAGCAGATGCTTCTCAGTCACACACCTCACATTCACAGGAGATGGAGCAGAATTGCTGATTACTAATTGACAGAACAAATGCACCGTTCACGTGTACCTCCATGCTTTATCCATTAGAAATTACTAAATGTTTATTATGTGTATTGATTCAACAGTTATGGGGTTTGTTTGGCTTTGTTTTGTTTACAACACACAGGTAGAGAACTGAACAGGGTGGCTACGCTCAGACCAAAGGTTCATCTCATCCTTATCTTGTCTCTAAAGGTGGCTTGGGAAATACAAATAGGAAAAAGCTAAACCAACACAAACACTTCCTCAAAATACCTCTCTAGTCTCCACTAATATGGCACTCAAGTACTTCCTGAATCCTGAGGTAACTTCTCTAAGATTAAGACTCTTGATGGACTTTTTCATCAGGAATTCATTCAGATGGATGCTGAAGTTGGGTGAACTTGCAGCTCTCACCTTATAACATCACTGTCACCACGCTCTGCTCCTCTGCTGTGACTACAACCTAAGCAGAAGATGGGTCAGTTACTGATGACCTGTTCTCCATCAGTCCCCACAAACATCCAGTACAACACTGAAGCCTACAACCTCAACTATTTCCTCTGGGCCACGATGCACTAACCAACCTCCAGATGTGAACCAGTGACATTCCCTTGGCACAAACACCACAAGGTCCTCACACAGTACACACTGCAATCTCTGGTTGGGTTTTTGTAAGTGATGTTCTGTTCGTAACTTCACATTACAAGTGACATGGAACATGCAGGCATTCCTTCTCCCTCTTATTTCCATTTCTTCCCTCTGGAGTGACCATCACTTGGACAGTTTAATACAAGGAAATACTTTCAAGCTGCATTTCTACAAAGTTATGAATTGAAGCAATATTTCTCATAACTTTTTCTTTATGTAAGCTTTGACAAAAGCATTTCATTCTAAATTTTTTATAGCTTAAGTGAGGTTTATCATTACTGGTGTGCTTTGAAACGTTTCCTCCTTCCCTATCCAGTCTGGAAGCAACTTCATCATTCTTCTCAGAAACTTACATCACACCAACCTCCTCACCTACAAAGGGGTTGGATGATGCTGTATTAGATGACTGATTTTATTGACCACCATTGATAAAAGACTGAACTCTGGTTCTCGGAATTAATTACACATCCACATCTTCTACTTAAAATAGAATGATACGTTTGCACAGTTACACATCCATAAAACAAACAACTTACATTTGTGTAATACTTTTAAGCTTGTTGTATTATCCTAAAAACAAACAGCAAATAATTTCGGTACTCACTGCAGACACTAAAAGGCAATACTTCTAAAAAAAAAAAAAAAAAAAAAAAGGGAAGATGTTTACCTGAATGTCTGTATTTTATGAATTTTAGTCATGTCAGTGCTAGACTTACACTGGCCTAGTCACCAGTGCTACTTCACTGCAATTTTCAAAGCTCCCATAAGACAGCCTTAAGACTGTTTAAAAGACAAACAACATACAATCCTGCTCTAATAAAATTCAAATCCAGCATTCATTTTTCTAAATAACCTCATACCGTCTGGTTTTGGTCCCACATCAAAGCCTAAAACAACAACAAAAAAACTCCCTCCAAAACATCACCTCAACATTTTTATTTCTTAAAAAACATTTTAATCCAAGTGTCTCCAGCCAGGCAGCTGGAGACAACAGCAACAATGAGTAAGAAGTATCACCAGTTTCAGTTTAGTTTGAGAAGTAAAAAACAAAGGAACACAAAATCAGAAATGGGGTTTTTTTTACTTGGCATTTTGAAATAATTTTCCATTAAAGGCATTCAATTTTCTTTGTTAGTACACAGAGAGCTACTCAAATTGGATAAAAATAACTAAATTACCAATTTCAATACAATGATTATATGTCCTGATGAACCTTTATGTTTGAGTTTGCAGGGATGACAGCAACAACCCACAGGAAAGAGCAATCTCAAGTACATAAATCAGGATTACTATTGAAATGTAATTTAAGACAAACCTATTTTATTAAATCAATCACATTTTTAAATATTTCCTGAGATTTCCTTTGCATTTTTCATAAACAAGCATCTCTAACAGACGTAAAAGTATATTCAAATACAGAGCACCATTTAAGAAGATGAGACAATTAATAACCTATTACTTGTCTGGTTTGAGGTCCCCTCCCCAAAAGGTCATTTTACTTCAAATATTTGTCATTTTTGTCTGTGTTCTCTCCCTCTGCCTTTATCTTCTATGCAACTTTCTTTCACTGTCCCCTTATTCTGACTAGTTTTGCTCCAACTTGCTTTTACAAAAGAACAAGCACAACCCCAAAACACAAACAGAACTTGGTGGGAATTACAATCCCTTTCTCCCCCTCCCACAAATGTGCCAAGTGAGGCCAATTCAAGCAACTTCCCTTCCTCCTAGAATGCATAAAGTTTTTTACAGGCGCACTCTCAGTGCTGGGGGAATGAAGCACACAACTGCTTTCAAAGCAAACAATGCAATATAAAAAATACTTTCGTCTGTCTGATTTCATTTCCCCTGCCCCATTTCTGCTTCCCCTTTGGATTCTTCATAAATCATCCATCACTACCACTCCTGAACACAGTTCATATTCAAAGCAAGTATTGCACAACATCTTGTACAAACACCAGACATTTTTCTTAAATTTTCAGTTCCCTTTAGGAAGAGCTACGCATTAAACACGCAGTGTTATAAGTTAAAACCTCTGCATCTCTCTTCTACTCCAAATCAGTTTAACTGTGCTGTGCTCTAGTATCAGGCTTGTAATAAGTAACACTATAATACTTACAGTAAGTAATAAGTAATGAGTAGAAAGACCACCAGAATCTCTCTTTCTTCCAAACACTTTTCTTTTTTGATCTTGCCACCACATCCTTCTCCCAACAACAGCATAGCTGAAGTGGGAGGTTACTTGTGCTAACAAAGGTGCGGGAATACCTTTTTTATTGTGTTGATAGAGAATAATAAACTAGATCGAGCCAAGAACAGCAAGGCAGTCACGAACTTCCATGTATCACTAGGAATACCGGCAAAGCTCCCGGAGGAAACAGCAGAGCTGTTTAGGGATCAGCATTGTAAACATCCAACTTCTCTGCAACCACAACAACGCACCAACCCGGGGCGAGCGAGCCCACTCCAAAGCCACCGAGGGGATGATCAAAAAGGAAACGTAAACCTGGTGGGTCTGTGCAGCCACCGCCAAGGTGCCCCCTACGCCGGGCACCCCCCGAGCTCCCCGCCGCGTGTCGGTGACAGCTCCCCGCACCCCGGCGAGCTCATCCCCGGCTCCCAAAAGCAGCGCTGGCACCTGCGGAGCGCGGGCAGCAGCCGCGCACGGCCCCGCGCTCCGGACACGCAGCTCCCGGCCGGGCGCGCTCCCCGCAGGCAGCGCCGCCGCCCGGCGCGGGGAGCCCGCTCGGCTGCGGGAGCGGGACGGGACGGGATGGGCCGTGCGGGCAGCGCCTCCCGGCCCCGGGCCCGCCGCTCGCAGGTGCCGCCCGGCAGCGCCGGGACCGCGCCGAGGCCGCGCCCGGAGGCCGAGGGTCGCGGCGACCCCGGGGAGAGGCGG
>PYHW01009940.1:1074300-1091296 GCA_013186435.1 Turdus rufiventris | reverse complement strand
CGGCCCCGGGGCCGCCTCACCTGAGCCCGCGCTGCCGCCGCCGCCGCCGCCGCGCTCCCGGGCCGCGCACCGAGCCCGTCCCGCCGGGGGGGCCGCGGGCCGGGCGCGCTGGGGTGATTCTCCGTCATTTCCTCCCCTTATCGTCCCATCTTCCCAGGAATGCTCGGCATGACTGGGAACTTGCCCAACGCACCAGAAATGTCCGCCGGGGGGGCTGGAGCCGCGTCCGGACACAATGGATTTCCTCAGCCCCGGCGGCGGGGGAAGGGCCGGGCCGGGCAGTGACGCTGGGGAAACCGGGGAGCCCCCAGCACTCGGGGCTGGGCTGCGGGGATGAACACCGCCACCGCATCCTTCCAAACCCCGGTGGTTTGCAACAACAGGTTCCACTACACAGAACTTTGGTTAACTAACTTAAAAAACCACTTGGCCGGTAAGGGCAGGTCCCTGTTGTCAACTCCAACCTTCCTGACATACCAACACGTTTCAGAAAGTCTAAATATTTTGGTTTGACCTTCACAATAGCTTCAAAAGAACGAAATGTTTTGGGTATGCCCAAAAGTATTGCATGTAGGATTTCATACAAAGTTTAGACAATGGGCCTTTCATAAGATCAAATTGAAAGTTGTCATGGACATTTAAACGTAGCAGTATTATTTTTAATGTAGATGTAAAGTCCAGAGAGAATAACTTTATATTCCATCCACTCGGGGATTACTTAAAATAAGCAAAGAATTCACGTTATGCTTATTGGTACTTTAAGTCCCAATTTTTTGGTACTGCACTTTTAGCACACTGAAATTCCAAAAAATACAGAACACTTAATGAAGCAGTCACATGAAACGAAGACACATCTGTTTAGAAGCTACAATATAAATGAACTATCAAAAATTAGTCAGGAATACATTGCTGGCAGTCACATTTTTACTATGGATACATATAGCCTCTATCAGTTTAGCATCTAAGCATTTTCTACTGGATAGATCTTGACTTGACACCATTAAGGTCAATGAAAGCCCTTGCAGGTGACTTCTACGTGGAAGACTGACACAAAATGAGTTCCTGGAGAATCATCACATACATGACTTTAATTACATAGATTAAAAAACTTACCAGAGTTCTTACCACCCTTGTGATCTAAGCCACCAGGAATTTTTCAGGCTGACAGTTATTGGGAGGAGAAATCGATCCTTTCTAATGCCATTCCAGTTTTGACAATCAATAAGCAAATTCTGCTCCAATTTTGAACAGAGTGAAGCACCACTGGAAGAAATTACTCAAAAAAAGAAAGCTCAAGGTTCCTTTCCAGACAGTCTGTGCAAATACACCTTATTTGCAGATCGCATTTTTGTCCTGGCAGTCGTGTCTCCTGGCCAGCTCCCCTGATGGGCTCCTGTGGTGATCCTGGCCAGGAGAGCGCTGTACTTGGAGCAATTAGTGACCCATGTAAACGATTCTTTACAGAGACACGGTGTCTTTCTGACAGGGATCCTGCTGCCAACCAGTTCCACGTGTTTGTGCTTTCCCCTTCAGGTACAGGTCACATTAAACTGTTCCCAGCTGCACTTATGACTCACTGGCCATAGGGTTTAGTCCTGGGATAATCATTTGTTGATGTTTCATCCATCGCCAAGTAAAGGAGCATTAACCTGCTTAGTCTGAACAAAAGGCAGTTGCCACACCCAACAGTTTGAACAAGATCATGTTGGAATGAGATACATTTAAGGTCCCTTCCAACCCAAGCCATTCTATGATTCCATGATTCCATCATCATGGCTATTTGACTGACCAATCTCCATCATGTGATTACATAACATGTGACAGGAGGTCAAATATGAATCTTACTAGTTGAGATAGGAAAGATGATTTGGTTCATTCTGTGGATTAGTGAAGAATTTTAGACTATTACAACCCTGCCTATCAGTGTCACTACCAAGTGTAAGAACTGTCTGTGCCTTTACTTGGAAATTATTTCTTTCTTGTCAAAATTTTTTCTTGCTATACCATATTAAAAAAAAAAAAAAAAATCAAGCCCATCCTTTTTAGCACTATCTCATTTTTGAAAGGTATTCTGAAGGCACTTCACGTTAAATAGGCACTGATTTCATATTATCACACTGAATACAAACTGAGTGTGTATTCTTTCCTTTGTTTTCACAGAGTGACAGAATCATTAAGGTTGGAACATACTCCCAAGATCACTGAGGCTAACCTTTGACTGAACACCACGCTGTCAACTAGACCGTGGCACTCAGTGCCATGCCCAGTCATTTCTTTAACACCTCCAGGGATGGTGATTCCACCACCTCCCTGGGCACTCTGTTCCAGTACTTGACAACACTTTCAGTGAAGAAATTATTCCTGATGTCCAGCCTGAACCTCCCCTGGCACAAATCGAGGCATTTCCTCTTGCCCTGTCCTGAGAGAAGAGACCCACCCTCACCTGGCTACCAGCTTCTTTCAGCACTGTAGAGAGGAATAAGGTCTCTCTCCCCTGAGCCTCCTTTTCTCCAGGTTAAACAACCCCTCCCTCAGCTGCTCCTCAGACCCTTCACCAAATTCATTTCCCTTCTCTGGATTAGCTGCAGCACCTCAATGTCTTTCCTGAATTGAGGGGCTCAGAAATGGCCACAGGATTCAAGGTGCCATCTCACCAGTGTGGGCTCCAGGGGGACAATCACTGCCCTAGTCCTGCTGGCCACACTATTTGTGATACGGGCCAGCACTTTGCACTGAAGAGCAACTCCAACACAAGTACTTTTGCCTCTGCTTGTATTGTTCCTCAGCCTCACCACATTACCCAAGTACCAATTATCAGGTGCACTCTGGAAGCAGAACCAGCCAGTTTTAGATACAGCATTTGTATGTCAGATGCCACGTAGCCTCTCCACAGCTGGGCAGCCACAGCAGTTCTCCTTCAAGAAAGACAACTGGTTGGCCTTGGAAGCTCAGCTTCCAGGCAAAGTGACACTGTTCCCTAGAGAGCTGAGTCAAGAAGGGAACAATGGCATAGCCTGCAGACTTGCTTAGGAATGGATGATTGCAAGTTATCCATTCCCACATGCAGAAATGACGCCAGCTTTGAAGTATTTCTCATACAGGAAGTTATTAATGTGCCCATGAAAGCAAAGCACAAGGTGTGTGTCTCAGCAGCCTCACTGTCTTGTGTGTCTTGTCTGTGATACACAGACCAAATGCCACAGCTGCCCTGACAGTTTTCAGGAATAAAACGACGATAAAAACAATATTTTCACTTGATAAAACTATATTGTGTAAAAAACCCCAAAATTTATTAAATAATATTTTAATGAAAACTTAAATTGCATACCACAGACAGAATCAATGAGAGAATTTGGTCAAATATTTGGAGAGAGTAAGTGCTGTACTCACTATGCTGATAGTCAAACATCCCAAAAGATCTGACACACAGCATATACAAAGACCAAATCAGCTTGTGTAACTAACAGTATTGACACTGGTATTAACTGTAAATATGATAAACTGTCACTGGCAGATGCTTTTTTAAACAATATCTAGGATACAAGGAAGCTTGAAGTATACCTAGATCAAAAGGACATCTACAAAGCTTAATAAAGGAGCTGTGGTAACTATAACACATGAGAGGTAAAAAACTAAACCAAAAAAACCCACAAAATCCAAAAAACCAAACACCCCCCATCAAAACAAAAAAATAGAATAAGTAAAAGCAATCACTTTAAAGCCAAACTTTCTTTAATTTTCTTCTCAGCAGAAAATGTATATATGATCCTCCCAAATTTAAAAGGTGAATGCCTTGAGGTACTGGAACTGCTGCTTGCCTTTAACTAACTGGAAGGAATAAACTTGATGTCTATTGTTAGAGTATCCTTTCTGTAAATGACAAATTGTTAGTAGGAGCACAGGGATTGTTAAAGGACAAATGTGCTTCCTGTGACAATAAGAAGAAGGAGCACATCCTACCAAGGACAAAAACCTCTTCACAGAATCTGTGCCATGTACCAGAACAGGGTAAAAAACCCACACCCACTTTGTGCAGCATGGAAATTCCCAGATTTCATTCACTGGGGTGTGGACTGCAACACAAAGCTTGGATTTGAAAGCAGACCAACTCAGACTATGCAGGAAACTAAAATCATGCCACTATATCTACAACTCCAGTATGAGGCTGCTCTTAGCATAGCTGCTAGATTCAATGATGTTTGAATTAAAGGCAAAACAGCTTTTATCTTGTTATATTTATATTTATCTTCTTATATTTTCTTAAAGAAATCATGTTAAATATACTGAGAATTTAAGCCTGAACAGAGTAAACACTAAAAAGTTTACCAATCCTCAGCTAATCAATGCACTGATAGCCTCCAGGTGACCTCTATATATTCAAAGGTAACAAGTTTTAAGAGCTAATTTTGGAACTATTTGTAATTTGTATCAAAATTGCAGCCGGGGTTTTTTTAGTATCCATAAACTTTTTTTTTTTTTTTTTTCTCTAAAAACCAGCAGAGGGAGACAGGTTCTGTTTTACTCTGAAAGAAAACAGAAGATTGTATTACTTCAAGAACGACACCTTCTGAAAATTCACTGTAATTTCTTAGCTCAGGTTTGCAATGCCTTTTATTGGTAATTTTATTATTAATAAATTATTAATATAATATTAATAATAATATTAATATTATTAAAATTCACTTTTCTNTGGTTTTTTTGTTTTTTTTTTTTTTTAGTATTTATCCAAGCTTAAAAGGCTTGTTGAAGATGTTTAGTCAACAGTATGTTCCTATTAATACTTCACTATGGATTTCTCTCAGGGAGAAAGGGGATATCAGTGTTAGTAATGACTGAAAGAAAAATTAGGCTGTGGTTTTGTTTTTGTTGTTTCACTGTCATGCAACAGCTTACATGTGTTTGCAGCATGTCTAAAGTCTGCATATGGCTCTCAAAATCTAAACAATAATTTCAGCTGGCTTTACATATGAATTACATATTTAAGGACTAAATATAAGAAGAAAGGTCTGTTCTAAAGTAAAAACCACAGAAACAACTCCTGGTGGTTTCAAACGCAAGCAAAATGTTCTCTTGGGTTAATTTCTTAGTATCCAGGTCTTGCTTCAGGAAATGGGAATTTAGGCATTACAAGCCAAAATATTACTACAGATCTTGGCACAGAAACTTAGGTATGTCTCATATGGTTTAGGCAACATTCTCTACAAAATTACATAACAGGGCATACATTTGAAATTAATAAAATATTTTTCATATTTACCCATAATTTTGCAGATAAGTTATGTCCAGAAGAGCTACTATAACAGGGACCTGAACATAAATAATTTTACATATCTCACTACTTGTTTTACTGCAAATAGTTTGTGATAGTCTATTTTTTTTTTCATGGCTTATTTACTCAGAGAAGAAATGATAAGAAATGCTTTTTGGATAGAATGTGTTCTAAGCAATATGCACGACTGCTGGAATTTTAAATAAATCTTAAATAAAATGAAGTTTCTGAATATTCCTAGAATAGAGTTGAAGCAGAAGAGTCAGAAAATGCATGCAGAAATTGTGTCAGTGCTGCAGTGCACTCAGGAGGTACCGTGGGATAATTTTTAGTCTCTAGTGTGCTGTGCTAAAGGCTATTACTCTAAGAATGGTGCCAGAAAAACCTGTGTGAGAAACTGTGGGCAACAGGATGTGTGCCTGGAAATAGCAATCATTCCTAGGGCAAAGATAATTGAGATAATTGGGAAGCCTGGTAGTATTTAAAATCCCAATCACAACCAGTCATGCTTAATCAGACATCCAAAGGCAGAGGATGATAAAACTGCATATTGAGTAGTCATTTGAATTATCCCATATCAAGAAGTTCAAACAAACCAACCAGCACCACCAGTAGGAGTCCTAAACAGGAGAGAGACTTTCACAGGCTAAGAAAGGGATTATAAAGTCTTCTCCCAGCTGCCCATATTCCTGTAGCTCCATGGAAGATCCAAGCCCTTCCCAATAAAATCTGGTTTTTCCTTTCTGGTACAAACCAATTGCATGAAGCTTTTGGTAGCTACCCTATGTCCCTCAGTAACAAAACTTCACATTTCTTTAAGCATTGCAAGCCCATGGCAATATTCTACTATTAAAAAAGTATTGAACAATTCCTTATGTCTTGCTTTTACTTGTAGTCACACAGTGTATATTTGTAAAAAGGAATTATCCTATCAAGTACATTCACTGAGGTGTTTTCATATCCCTGTCCAAGTCAAAATCTGTTGTGGCTCTGGCCCTTAATCCTTGTATTTTGGTATACAGTTTTTTGTAGTTTTCTTGGGGGAACTTAAGTACACAATATGTTCCCTGGAGGACATTTGGAAAACCAGCTTTCAGGTTAAGGGTCAATGATCCAAATTCTGGAAGCAGCAGAATTATTTTTAAATGCCTTAAATCCTTGCCAATATTCTTTGGTTGGTAAATAGTCATCTTCTACTTAGGAATGACAGTTATGTAACAGTGGAGCACTGGCACATTATTCAAAGGGATTTATTGTTTTCTTCTGCTGCTTGCATTCATGAGTAGAAAGACACCCATGCTTGAGGGACTAAACTGGAGAGAGCTTTAATGAAAATTCTCTCTGAGTTTGGTGGAAAACTTTTCAGATAGCATTGCTGTGGTCAGCCCCCAGAAACAGGAACCCAAGAACATCAGACGCCAACAGCACTGATATGTCACAACTCATTGAACAACTTACCACAGAGTTCGCGTGTGTGGGAGGAAAAAAGCAGCGTGTGGTCATGTGTGCACAGCTCACTGAGAAACTTCAAGGAGGGGGCAGCTGGTGGACTTACCACACAGTTCTGGCCTTGTTACAAGCCCCATCTTTGTGGATACACCATCCAACAGAACAATTCCACCAAACGTAGCAGGAACTCCGTCTGGATTGAGCTGGTGCACCCAAGTGTGAGTGTGCAGAGCACATTGGGAATATCCCTCCTGATCTTCTAGGGTGCCAGAGAAGTCACCCCTCAGATGACCTTCTTGGGCTTCACAGTCATCTTCCTGCAATGAAGCAGTGACACATCAGGCCATGTCCTAAGAACACAGGCAGTACTGAAGCATTAGGAAATATTAATGTTAAGGAAATTACTTATTTTCCAAACACAAATGCAGTGTTAAGCCTTAAATAGTAATGGTCCTTTGCCTGAGATATATACTGAAGAGTAACTGAAGGATGTGGAAGGGGATATGGATAAGGAAATGACACCACACTATTGGCTAACTCTGCTATGATGCCAGACCTTCAAACAAAAACCTTCAAACTTCAAGATGAAAGAGAAGTAGGTTTAGATTAGGTATTAGGGAAAAAGTCTTTACTGTGAGGGTGGTGAGGCACTGGCACAGGCTTGCCAGAGAAGCTGTGGATGACCCATCCCTGGAAATATTTAAGGCCAGGTGGGATAGAGCTTTGAGCAGCTTGGTCTAATGGAAGGTGTCCCTGCCCAGGGCAGGGGGTTGGAATTAGATTATCTTTAAGGTCCATTTCAACCCAAACCATTCTATGATGCCTAGAACTAGATTCTATGATCTCTAGAATTGTCAGTGAAATAAGTATTTAAGATTATGTGTGTGTGTGGTGAAAGTATAGAGTGGTCTAACTACTCTTAGAAACCTCCAAATCAAATCAGTTTTAGTTACCTTGTTTTAACTAAATCTCAGGCCTCTCAGAAAAAATAAATATTATATTGTGTATATATCACCTGCAAATGTTACTTCTACTAGAGTACTGCATAGTCCTTTGGGAGAGCAGAAAATCATTATCCAAGTCAGGAATCACATAATCAAGCATGATCTCGGTTTTGCATTTAAATCAATTGAAGTTGTGCTATTTTTTCACTAAAGAATAGCAGAAAAAGAACAAAATTATCTTTGCTGTATTCCACTAAAAACAGTGGATGGATCCACTTGCAGTGTTTTGGCATCCCCAAAGGTACCTGGCTGAATACATAACCCAGGGAAGCTACATATTAAAATACCAGACTAATGAAAAGTGAGATCCTCCAGCTATTTATTCATACTCTGTTGGCAAAGACATCCTGTTCTCCTTAGTCTCACATCATTAGAAACAAGTCCAACTCCTGGTCATTAGGTTATGATATAAAATGCCCACCTCCCATGTAATTTTAAAAATCCTAAAAAATCCACAAGGTTTAAGTCAGAAAAGCCAGAAATTTTCTAAAACCTGGTAGTGTTTGTGAGATTTAAAACCTGAATAAAGATTAACTACATTTTCCTGAAGCGGTAGAGAATATACTGATCATCCCTGACCTCTCTCTTAGGTTCACAGATACTTAAGAACTAAGGACAGACAGAAATATACTTTTTTTCAAACCTGAAAATATACAAAACATTCCCAGCCTTTTAGAGAATTCCCTGGATATTTCTGAGGATGCACACAGCTTTCACTAAAGGGTGAAAGTACAGATTGGAAATAGATTTTTTTTTTTAATAAATTGATTGCTATCACAAATCCTGTAAATTGGAATAGTCAGGCTAAAAATCCTATTCTCAATTACACTACTTCTACATCCTTATTTTTCTCAGATCACAGTTTCATGAGCTCTGCAGCCACTGCACAGTTTTCTAAGGAAAAGGACAGATAGCCTGACAGCTGTAGAGGGCTTACACTGAAAGCATTTAAAGAATCCTTCTTTAATCTGATTTTGGTGGAAATTAAGCTTTACTCATGTTCTGTTTGCACTGGAATTAACAGGGTTGATCTCGAGGATGACTAAAAACAGGAAGGGAGGAAGGGAGGAAGGAAGGGAGGAAGGAAGGGAGGAAGGAAGGAAGGAAGGAAGGAAGGAAGGAAGGAAGGAAGGAAGGAAGGAAGGAAGGAAGGAAGGAAGGAAGGAAGGAAGGAAGGAAGGAAGGAAGGAAGGAAGGAAGGAAGGAAGGAAGGAAGGAAGGAAGGAAGGAAGGAAGGAAGGAAGGGAGGAAGGGAGGGAGGGAGGAAGGGAGGGATCTGTTTCTGTGACAGTGTCATCACAATACAATTTGTTGAGATTCCATCCAACTCCTAAATAAAGGGGATTTCCAGCAAGCCCTAGAGTATTTTCAGCCACTGAAAATCAGGCCACATGGTGGAATGTGGTTAAGACCAGAACCAGAGTATCCAGCTTACCACAGGCTCTACCATAATTATGAGATTGTTTCCAGAAAGTCTCTTTTAGCACTAAGTTACTTTAGAAATACTAATAATGTTTTAATTTCTTTTCAGATATAAAAATTCAGAGAATTCACTAAACTTTTGGAGTAAGTGAGTAACATTCTTCCACTGCTGCCCTTTTTTCCCTTTCTTAAATAAGCATGTAGGTTAAGGAAACTCAAGCCTGATAGATTATGTCACCATCTACAGTTTCAGTGACTCAGCCCAAGGTGTTTAGGGTGAAAACAGACTAAGACCCTGGAACTCATTAGAAACCACAAATTTAAAATTAAAGAACAAATATTGTGTTACACTCTCAGCTAAGTGCACACATGAAGATTAGAGAGGACTAATAGAGCATGACTGGCACCTTTGCAAACACAGGACTTTAAAGATAAATACACTGCCTGCCTAATGGCAAAAGGCAGACAGATGTGATGACAGAGGTAAAGCTTGCATTGAAAGCTTTTTTTTTAAACCCATTTTAAACTGGATATCCATCTGTGATCACTAAGCACTGGAAATGAATGTTTCAGCTCTCTTGGAGTAAGGGAGGATTTAAAAGAATCTGACACCGATAACTTCACTTGCTTTGAAAACTCTGAAATTATTAAATAACTTGACTACTGTCTACTACTTTCCCATAGTGGTAGACAAATCAGAATATTTTGGTGCTAGACATCAGTTCTCGCCTCAAATTTGAGTCTTATGAGGGCCCCAGTGCCTGTAGTCATGAATGTGAAGGGAGTTTTGCCTTGACCAGACGATAAAACCTTAAGACTCTAAGTATCTAATAAAAATTTGTGCAGTCATTTCAGTGGGTAACATTCCTTAAAATCTCAGAAAATTGTATCAATTTAAAAATAACATAGGAGGATTATTTGTTTCCATCTGGGCAAGTAAAGCAATCCATTCAACGTGGAGACCACATGATTTTCTGGGTAGACTGGGGAAGGATGACTCTTCAGGGGGACTTGCAGAGTGTCCCTGTGTTCCTTTGGACAAGTTTTGGGAAGAGGCTTGGATGGAGAGATGAAAAGGGACTGTTGTGAGACAGGCCTTTCAGTTCCCTTGTAGTGAGACAACTGAGCCTGCCCTATTTCCAAAACACAATTATACACCTGCAGCTTGAGGCTCATAGAAAGAGTCTGATAACACTTTTACAACAAAGAACAATTCCAGATAGCCTGATAAAAGCTTTTACCTCATATATTACCCTTTTATTGGAGGAGGATATAAAATATGGAAGGATGTGGGAATGAGGCCAGGAGATAACATCAGCAAAGAAAATAAGGCTGAGAAGAACTGTTGTTGTCCTGATCGATTTTATAACTCAGTCTGTCCCTCAGACACTTCTATCTCCACTATGTTCCACGATGGTAAACACTGCAGCAATTGCAGCAATTACCATAAAGAAAGACAGCATTAGCTACCTTTAACCCAATATCAACACCACACAAGTAGGCAGCAAATAGCCAGGTCGAGGAAGTTCTTAGGTTCACAGGACAGTTTTTCCGCTTCTAAGTTGTTCCAACAGGCTTGCAATTTTACTGGCTTTTTATTTCCACTGTGGCTGCTGCTCCACAATCTGGAAGAGCTTCTCTGCTTCACAATCTAAGGAACCCTTGTTTTAATATTTCTCTATTTCACAGAATAAGTATGAACAATAACCACCATAAAATATTTCATATTAAAACTGCCTTTAAGAAAGAGTGCCTGAAAAATTAGAAAGTGATGGTCATTTAGTTGCACAATAGGTTTGATGCTGGGCTTCCAAAATTACTTTAAAGGTATTACTTTCCCTTTCATATAGTATTTCATTTCTGCTCCTGCAAAAACATTATCTTGAGAGTATTAGTTGCAGGATAATGTGGCAGTCTTAGTTTTTCTTCCTCCACAAGGTTTTTGTTCCCTTTGCTTCAAACTGTCATTCCCCTGCTTCCCCTCCATTGACCCATGGCATGAGTTGATAAAGTCAACTACTTAACTTTTCATCCAAATTAGATACATTCAGTAAAATAACTAGTTAAGATACAAAAGTGAGTGTCTATACAGAGTCATTCTTTTGAAATAAAACTGAAGCTATGCAACAAAATGTTATCCTGATCTGAAATACTCCAGGATACGTAATTTCTTTTGAAAGAGCTTGCATTATTATTTATTTCCATTCCTCTGCAGCAGGGGAGAAGCCTGTGTTTCCAGTTTCTAGACACACAGCTGTGCAGAGGCAAGAAAATTACAAACAATGCTCTTTTAAATATTTTCACCCAGCCTTATTTTTATGAATACTTTAGGATGTGAGGAAAAATATTTGCAATGCTGCATTATACATATATGAATTAACAAAGAATAAAGATCAGTGGTTGATAAAGTACAAAGGGTGACAGAAGCAGAATGAAACAACTTTTAATCTGCTTTTATGTTCAACTAGGGTTTATGTAGGTCAATGCAAACTTTGCAAATTCCCCTCTGGCACATCGTTTGTAGAAATCTCTCTTTAAAATTTCATCAAAGAAAGGAAAAGTTGGGATGATGTACTTTTCTGTAACAAAGTCACTGCTTGCCACAGATTATTTACACATCTTGCTCATAATACTACTTCTGAAGAGAAAGTGTTTAATCTCTGAAGATAGACAAAATGTTTCCTGATGGCCAGGGTCCAAAACAACACAGGATGGAGCAGAGCTGGCAACCATATCCTCCCATTCTTGTAACATTCAAATTTCCTCAGCAAGTTTTTCAGGAATAAGATAATGCTAGGGTCCAACAGGGACACCAACAATACTTATGACTAAATACTGCTCTTCTTTTCAGTGTGGGAACAAAAATACATCCAGTCTGTAACTCATTGTTCCAATGAGCACACATCTATTTTGGGTGTTTTGTTTTCAATCTTCAAGATTGTCAATATTGTCAGTGCTGGTCTACAGATGTTCACAAACATGCATGTTTCATTTCAGCACAATGGGATGAAACAGTGGACAAAAGGGTGCTTCACCCTGGGGAGAATCTGGAAAGACTGGGGAAATGGCTTCCAGACCAAAATACTCTTGCTACCCTCTGACTCAAAGATTCAATCTTCAGCACATTCCCCATGGAAGCGCAGCAGGGGAAAATAACTCGGACAGGGAGGGCACTGGGGAGTGAGAGCCACTTCTCCTGAAACAGCTCTGTGGGGAAGAAAAACGAAAGGCCATGTATCCTGGTTTAAATCCTCCATTTTCTTATTTTACTGTGGGTGCATGTTTAAAAACCTAAAGGGAAAGGCAGACTTTTGGCTTGTACAATTCATGACAACACAAGGCAATAGCAGCTTTCACCCACAGTGCTTCAAGAGTAGAACTGTACCTTTCACAACATACATAGGAAAGGGAAAAGTGCACCATGTATCTTAGAGGTACATCAGATTCTACCTCATCTTTCCCCACAAAGCATTTAATAAGTTTATACTTTAATTTTCAATCCAGCCCAAAAGGGGGGATAACTCTTCACAGAGCAGAAGAGAGTTGAGAAATTGCAGCATGCAATACCAAGGAAAGACAGGCACCAATGCTCACCATGTACCACTGAATCTGCCGCAAGATTTCATTGTTTTTTTCTTGTTGTGAAAAACAGTGACCATTTCTCTTTACTTCCAGCATGCCACCCTTCATGGGAATAGACCTGCATGTCATACTTACTATAGAGATGTACAATGGATTTATGCTGCAATGTAACAATTCTTTTCATTACATCCTATTATTTTCCTAGCAATTCCATTATTCCCAGCACTCACTAGGAATTTGATCTCCACTAAACATTGCACTAATGATACCACAAAACCTTCTTATTACACATCCACAATTTGAGCAAAAAGAGAAATAGATTTAAAAACTAAGGCTGCCTTTTCTTCACAGCAAGTCAGTTTACATTACTGACATATCATTTACTGCTTCGCCACCCAGCTACTGAATATCATGAGATACTCTGCAGATGTCTCAAGCAAAATGTTTTTTTCCCATGCTGTTCCTCTAAGTAATTCCTTAATTCTAAATCATCAGCAAACTTTCTCACATCATTTTGTACCCCAATTTGGGAATTTTATGATAACATTGAAGCACAGCAGCCAGGTATAAATTCCTAGGAAATACCACTGCTGACTCCTCCTGCCATTAGTCCAAGGTTTATAAAAAACAATAGTAAATAAACTTCCTCAAATCCCTAAACATCACAAGAATAAGCCCCCCATGCTGACTGCCCCTTTTTAGCCCATCAATAACTAGGTGACAATCATGTGCGTATAGATATGACAAGAAAGAAGTTGGTATAATTCTAAAAGACAGACATATTTAAAAATTACTACCACGATCTCATAAAAATCTGGTGGATACTTAGCCTCTTCCAAAAATTCAGATGTTACTTATCTGCTTTCTGATGAGAGGGGTGTTTATAAACTGCAGGTAAGTTGAACAAAAAAGTAATAAACTATTGATTTGCATGAGAAATCCAGTGAAAACTGAATCAGGAATCAAGTGCTACATTATCCTTTAATGAGACCTTCAAATTATTTCTTGTTGTATGCAAGATTCGTGTGATATACATGCACTGTATGTCTGTTACCATAAGACTTTTTGTTCTACTTCTAAAAAATATTTCCATTACTGGAAATGAGCAGCCAAAACATTGCTGTGATGCACTTCCTGCTGCAACCACAGCAATACCCTACCTTTTAGTTCCTGTTTTTCTTGCTGTTTGGTATTATCTCATTTTCAATGCACTCTCTCTTCAGTTAAAAGTACCAAAATTGATTGTAACAACTTAGATGTCTTACCTCCTTCTTACACAAAGTATCGTTCCTCTTCCGCCTTCTTTCTGTGACTTTTCCATGTGGCTTCAAGTCTGAAATTACCCTTGTGTCCTGTACCAGTATTAATAATTTTCTATGCCTTCAGAACAGCTCTCCCTCAACTTTATTTCTAAATATATAATGGGTCTCACTCAGACCTATAATACATTTAGACCATAACAGTTAGACCTCAGCTTGAACTCTTAAGTATTTTGGAGGGAACATCATGTCTGTTTTTGTGAAGACATTTCCTTCTGTGTTTTTAAAGCAAATTTTTCAGGCATGATTTGCTCTAGCGAATGCAGGTTTGGCCACCACCAATCACCTCCTTATATTCCATGTGCCTTAGCATAGTTTAAGAATTACCATCATCAGAGTGGTCACTGACACAGCCCCAGAAAGCTGGGGATGCAGCTACCCAGAGCTTTTTCACCCTTCAGTTAAAGATGTTTGACATGACATAATCATATAAGTATTTGGAGAGAGAAAAATAAGTAGCACAACTGACTAGGCTATGGTACTTATCAGCTTGTGATTGAGAGAGGGTCAAAACAACCCTGAAACTGTCAAAGCTATGATTGAAATCTCCAAGAATCAGCCTTGAGAAGAGCTCAGGGCCTATGAGAAGAAAACAGAAAATACCATCTTTCAGGTGTTGTCTATATGTTCCTAAAGCTACAATATCATAGAATAAAAATTCCAGGCCCTTTAGGTATTGGAAGGTGCTCAAAGATTTCCGTGGAGATTTCTCCAGGCTGAGCAATCCCAGCCATTTTAGAGGGGACAGCTAGCTAGAAAACAGTTGCAGCTCCAGGAAAACCAACTCACAGCTGCCCTGATCCTCACTGCACCCACCCTCTGTCCAGACATGCTCCACTGGCCATGAATACATGGGCACCACACCAACTCTTTGCACACCTGCACTGAAGTGGCCATGTGTGCTTGTTGAAAACGACATAAATTTTCTAATTAACTTTTAATTAATTGTTTTAATCAGTCATAATCAGTATATTAATTATGATCAGCGTGCTAGTCTTAAATCACTTTTAGCTAGCACAACCCAGATATGCTTCATTGAATAAGCCTGGGAGAGAGTGAAGGATTGATGAAATTGGGTACCACCACAGAATCACAAAATAAGCTGAGTTGGAAGGGATCTACAAGGATCATGGAGTCCAACTCTTGGCCCTGTACAACAACACGGCCAGGAGTCACACTGTGTGCCTGAGAGGATTGTCCAAATACTTCTTGAACTCTGCCAGGCTCAGTGCTGTGACCAGAAGAACAGAATTTACAGATTACACAGATGTTTTGTAGAAATCACAGCATAAAGAAAAAGCTAACAAAGACTCAGTATATATGTGTTGGAAAGTCCCTAATGGAGGAAAAACACACTAAAAAGACTGAAAATCTGGACTAATTAGCATGAACAGTGAGAAATCAATACTCAGTAGAGGACAGAATAGTATTGAAGGATTTGTCCTGCTGAACACAAGGCCCATTGCACAGGAGCCCCATTCTCCTGTCCATGCCTCACCCACTTGGATATGGAGGGGGGCTGTCTCACAAGTCTTGCTAAAGTCATAGTAACTGGCCGTCACTGCTCTTCCCTTGTCCCACGAGGACACTCCCCTCCTCCAGGCAAGGCTCATGTTGGTGCCACCACAGTTGTCCTCACAGATGGTGTCACCTCGTCCTTCTTGTGCCTCCAAGCCACCTCCTGGCAGTTGTCTGAGAAGAGCAGGTTCTCCCTGGAAATTTGTGGGAAGGCTCCCGTGCTCAGGTGCTGCCTCTGGTTATTCCTACAAAGCAGGAACAGGTGAACAGGAGGTCAGAAAAGCAGAGGGAAGCTTTGTTCTTCATACGAGCACAGAGTGAGGGCACACTTGGCCTGTGTTGCCTCCCAAATATGGGCACAAATTAGAAAAGAAAGCTAAGCCACCACAAAACTCTGTTTCTAAAGTGAACTGTCGTGTAGGAAAATGATTTTCTAATCTGGAGCAGTATCTCTGTGAGAGAAAGGGAAAGCTCCAAGTCATGTCAGCCCTATTATTTTAACAGCTTTGTAACCACAAATGTCACCATAGACAGTTCATATCCTCATTTTATTTTCACCTGCACAACCCAGAAGCTAGAGCTTCAACCACCACTTTGCCCTTATTATAATTAACTCTCAACCCCGTGGCAGTTTTGAGTTTCTTCCCTAGGCTGAGCAAATCCCTCTGATTTGTATAAACTATTGCAGCAGTTTCTTTAAAAAAAAAAAACAAACAAAAAACCAGCAAACTTTAAGTTGCACATACTTATCTTGTAAATCAGGAAAATAGAAATATAACACACAGCGATAGAAGTGTTTGAATGGTTTGTACATGTCTACATCTCTTTAAATAGGAGTACAGGTTTACAGTGTTGAGACGTATGAGGTTACGACTGGAATTTAAGCTTATTTCAGAAATCACTGTTTTATAGGAAGTGCGGTGTGTTTGCTGTAACAGCTAGCATTCAACTATCCACTAGAAAGAACTTTTCTGAGCCCTTTTAGTGCTGAATAAATGCTTAAAATAACAGCCAAAAAAACTCACCAGGCACCACACCTTGAAACCAGGTGCGAATGGAAACCCACAAATCAAACCCCAAGCTTAAACCAAGCATTAACAAATGCGACGATCCAATTTGATTTCCTAAGTTGTTAAATCTGCACGGGGGTCTAGACTTTTGTCCTTTGGGGAAGGGAGAATCAGGTTTGAACACAGCTACGGCTCAAATGAGAGAAAAGAATTAGGAAAGAAGAGCGGTCCTGGGGAACGACGCCTGAGAACGCATTTTCAAATTGCCACACAGCAGCATTGCACAGGAGGCCGCTGGGGACAAGAAGCGAGCTGTCACTCGAGCACCAAGGCACCGAGACACCAGCGCAGGGAGGCACCAGGGCACGAACCCACAACCCAGCCGCCCCGCCGCCTCCCTCCCTCACGCCAAGCCCCGCCCCG
>PYHW01009940.1:1018542-1068177 GCA_013186435.1 Turdus rufiventris | reverse complement strand
CGGACTATAAGGCGCACTTCCGGGTTTGGGGAAAAATTTTAGTCAAAAGGGTGCGCCTTATAGTCGTGAAATTACTGTACTTATGCTTTGCTGGGAAGGTGATGGTGAGGTCAGTACCTGCATGATGCTGTTGTCTGGGCAATGGGTGCTACCTTAATGAAAACTAATTTTGGGGTTTGTATTGTAACACCTGGCAGCTGTATAAAATAAGTGTTTAGCAGCTTGTGTTACTGTTGCTAGAACAAACTTTATAAGTAGGATTTTGTAGTTACCTCTCAATGCCTGTAGCTCTTTGTAATTCAGATGTTCAATCCTGTTTCGCTGACGTGAATAGGAATTTGCGATTAACAAATAATCAAGATTGCTGGCAGGCAGCCTGTAACTTTTCTTTTCCAGTTGTGTTTTTTGTTCATGCAAGTACATTGGTGGCTCTGTTTCCTGCTGACTGTCTCATTCTTTTACCTCTCACTCTGTTTTTTGAAATAGTTGGAGAGGTTATTTTTCCTTTTCCCTGAAAACTTAGGATATTGGCTTTGTTTATAAACTACAGTATTTGTCAGTTCTAGACCACTACTTTTATGATGTTGTCTTTATGTACTACAAGTGGGAATGTTTGTTTATCCCTCTTGTAAAGATAAGATTAACTTCTGATACCAGCAGATTACAGTTGTGCTACCTTTACATCTGGTTGGGCTCCCTGTCAGTGACTAAAATCACTTAATTTCCAGATGACAATTAGCTCTCTCCATCTGTCTTTTGAGATGGGCATATCCATAACAGTTTATATTTCTGTTAAAGCTTACAGAAGTAGGAAGAATAGTAATAATAGTAATAAAAGTAATAATAAGCCACCTGGCAGGGCAGGAGGGTGTATACTGTGCATTATGTACTGCTGATGGCAGTGAGCAAACTGACACTGCTCCTCTTCTGCAGCACCCTCAGTGATTGCTCACTTGGTGGCTCTAGTACAGAAAGCCACATTTCCTTTCATGGGTCAGACACATGGATGCACTCTAAATGCCTGGGAAGGGATGGGTGTCCAGGAATGTGTTTTCAGAAGTCCAGAATTCTTAAAAGCAGCTGGTAGCAGGCTGAGAGTGGAATGAATCTTCTTGGTGGAACTTTTCTTCTCATCCAACCTTTTCTCACTCTTCCTACAGTTGCTGGATTTGAGAATTGTGCTGAGGTTTTAGGCAGGTGATTAGTGTTAGATTTTGCAATGTGCCTGGTTTCTCTCTTCTAATACACATCAGAATAGAAGGTGCACAGTGACTCAGGTGTGACTGGCACACTCTAAAGGTTGACTCATGTCTTAGTCACCTGCTTTTCTTAAGGAAATTTTGGTGAGTATACTCTTGGACTAGTAGACACCTAAATACAGTAAGTCTGTGATTGTATTTTCTTCTAATAAATGTATTTCCAACTTACTTGTTACATCATAGTTGGGTTTCTGAAAGTATTGTGGGAAATGCTGTGTTAGGCATAGTTGTCTGCAAAGTCAGCTGTAATGATAAAGATGTTCTTTACTTACCCATTTTGGACTCTTCTGCTTTGAATTCTTCCCATAATGTGTGAAATTCTTTAGCTTGTTTTATCAAAAAAGCTACAATAAAAACACCCACTCCACAACCCGAAGCAAAACTGCCTGATGAATTCTTCTGAGCAGCCTATTACATCAAATAGATATGAAGAACATTATACCATCCAGATTTTCCCATTATGTATGACAGCATATAATTACAAGGGTTTAAAAAACCCCATTGCCCACAAGCACAAATTCCACAGAATGTCAGTAGGGCCATTGGCACCTAGTTTGATAAGGTCTTTTGATAGATCAACTCTGCTGACTACTGCAGAGGTGGTTAAGGATGATACAGCTCCAGGTGCCCATCCCAAATCTGGAGGTGATTAGTGCTCCCTCATATGGGGTTTGGCAGACCAACATGGTTATTTATATCTTAGTTCTTTCAGTTCAGCATGGACATTATGTGTCAGTGTTCCTCAGAGCAAGGAAAATGACTGAAAAAATCTAAGTGTGCCCCCCTTCAACCTAAACTGGCAGTCCTTGTCTCCACAATTGTCCATGTTAGTAGAGGTTGTAGGTCAGGAGCTTTAAGAGATGTTTTTAAAATGGATCAAAGACCAGGTGTCATTGTTTAAAGTGTTGGCTTTAGCACTTGCTGTAGGCAAAGAGTGAGTCAATGCCAGACCTGTGGGAAGCATCTGACTTTTGGCTTTCTGTGCTTATCTGCCATCACCTGTTGGGCTTGGGCATGCTCATTTCATAGCCACATAATGATTTTCTAAAACACTGTTTACACACCTTGCATAACTAGAGCAATGTATAGTAATACTAAATTACTTTTGTTACTATAATTTTGTATATATAAAAATATTTTGGTTGGAAAAATATCCATCTATCAGATTCCAGGTTTTTAGTATTATCAGAAGGCTGTTTTCAAAATGCTGGGAGTGTATATCTATAATTATTATATGCTTGATAAGTATTTTGGGGTTTATTAGTTTTGTTAAACATGCTTATTTCACTTAGAAATTACTAGACAGCCCCATTCATACTGTGCAAGAACTTCAACAAGGTGGATTTTTGTTTTACCAATAGTTCCAAGAACTACTCTGAGTCTTGACATCTACATCAAGATTAGGAGACTTGAAGACCTAGTATTTGTTAGTTATTATCATCATCTCCTGTGATTAAATCCTGTAGAAATTACAAATCTAGGCACAGCATTTATACAACAACATTCTGTAATTAAAAATGCCCAACGTACTGGAACTTCGGCATTTTTAAAAGTAGTGGTGAATAACTAATCCTTTCACTCATGAACTTTGAAAGTCCCTACAAGCCAACAGTATGTGTAGAGGTATAGAAATTCATTTACCAGTTCCAGCAGATCAGCCTGGGTCTGGTTTCTTTGTGTGTTTGCTTTTTTTAAGGACATAACCTAGGCAAGGCTAGTCAGACTTGTGGATCTGACAGCAGTGCTGACATCCAATTTCAAATGCTCAGTGTGGCAGCAGCAGTAACTCCTGCTATCCCATCTAGTAATGGTCAGATATTAGTTATTTTAAAAATGCAAGTAACAAGTATTTGCAGAGCATAATCCATTTAGGCTCCTTTTGCTGAAGATGTGATTAAGAGAAAACAGTTTCAGAACATTCTTGTAATTCTTGAGCCTTTGACATGTAAAACAATAGATGGATAGTGGATATACTTGTATCTCCAGCTATTTCCTCATCCCCAACAAAAGAATATCTCTACACCCCTTAAATGCATCATTGTTTTGTTTGTTTGTTTTTTTGTATAAGAATGCTTTTATTTTCCTAGCTATTGAATAAGGGGGAATAAAGGGTGTCAGCAATGCTTAATATTAAGTATGTACCTCTATGAACATTTTTGCCCTAGTAAAGGGCAGCTTAACCCAAGCAAAAGCAATGCATCTCAGTCAAGTACGAGATGATGTAGTCAGGAAAACTGGCACTGACACCATCATTAGTTTGTCCCTCTCACCCCTCCCCTAAAAAGAGATTTGTTGGTGGTGGACATAAGTACTTCTGACAGAATTCCTTGCATGTCTTGCTAAAGCACTTGTACAAAAATTCCTCTTGTAGCAGGTATACTTTTGATTTATTTGACTGCACATTTATTCAGTATTATGTCTTTTTCTTTGACATGTCTAAGATAATTTTAGACAGTTTTTGACTGTCAACTTTCACCTTCTAGGAGGTGATTTAATTACCAATGTAATACTGGAGTTTGCTCAGACTTCTTCTAGAATATCCATAGACAGTGAAGTGTCACAGTCTGAACTGGCAAGATTGTCTCAAGGGCCTGACTTTGCTGTCAGATGCTGGATTACCATCATTACTTTTTTTAGCTGGATTCCCTGTACTCACTCTTTCTAATTATTCTGTCTTACCTGCTCCTGAATGAATTCTTTTCAACCAAGTTTGATAGAGGGGAAGAAGACAAAGGTCAAGAACTCAAAGTGCTCAGTTCTCATCAAATTATGAGAGTTAGCTCCACCTAAGACACTAAAGAAAGAGCGGGAAAAACTAGCTTAATAAAGTCCTGGCCTCAGCAATAATTTCAGGAATCTCTATCCACCAGAAATATGGATATAACATAGATTGTAAATATTCTTCCTGCAAATAAATTTTGGAGGGGATCTTGACTTCAAAGTATTTCAGTGTTGAAACATAAAATCTACTGGCATTACTATTCTAGGATCTGATTCAATGTCCCTAATGATCTTTAGGAGTTGGCCAATAAATTAAGCAAAGGCATGATCCAAGTAGGAATGTCAGTATTAGTTATGTGAGACTTGAACATCCTAAATAGGTGTTCCCATCTGTTACTGATAATACCTCAGCATGTTACAGACCTCTCACCATTTACAGCTTACATTTGGCACACAAGTGGAAGCCAAGCTAGGGAAATCTGTTTGCCTAAGAATAGCCTTTAAAAATTAGGGCTGTATTTACTTCCTTGAGTTTTTTTATTCTTTGAGAGCAGGACACTGGGAGGAAAGTGAGTTATTACAGGTATCTGTGTAGGAATGTAAAAAAAAAAAATCCTCAGTACAGTATGCTAACATGATGTGTGTTAATTTTTGTGACCTGGTCTCATTTCAGATGAAGTGGTTATCTGTCCTGCCCCAGCAGTGTCTTTTGCTGCTGACATGTCTCCTCATGGCCTTGGAAGCTGTACCTATAGACATAGATAAGACAAAAATCAAAGCAGAAGGCCATGTAGAAGGAGAGAAGGTAGAAAATCCAGTAAGTATAAAGTAACTAATCTGAATAAGTGTTTATCCTAATTGTTAGTAATCTGGATATAGCAAACTCTTTTAGAAGGAAACTAATATTCCCCAGTATTGTCAGTGTGTGTGCCATCTACTGTGGGGAGGTTGTGTTAAAAAAAAAAAAAAAAAGAAAAAAAAAAGGAAAAAAAAAAGGCAAATTTCAATGAGCTGCTAAAGAGGAGGTGGCATATGGAAGGAATTGCCAGCTTACAACAGGAAGAGCATACTGTTCCACAGAGATTTACTTCAAGTGGTGCCTTTGGAAATTACACTCCCTGATTTCAGTTCAGTGTTTCAAATAGAAGAGTAACAAATGAATTGCGCTGTTTAAAAAAGCCACACACTGTATTAATGTGGCAGATGCTTACGTAGTACAAGGATTCCCAATCACTTTTTTGCTCTTCCTTGTCAGTTGCTGAAATAAATGGATCATAAATTGCTATCAGACAATGATGCAAATCTGAAAACACAAAGATATGTAAGACAGCATAGTGCCTGAGTTGCTAAGATTAGAGTGTCAGTTTAATAACTGTATTTAAACAAAACTAATTAACTGTTTGTCAGTATAGTCTTTCCTCAATTTCCCTTTTTTCTTTTTTTTTTTTAAGGATACAGGACTTTATTATGATGAATATCTCAGGCAAGTAATAGATGTCTTGGAAACTGATAAGCATTTCAGGGAGAAACTCCAGACTGCTGACATAGAAGAAATAAAGGTAGGTTCAAAAGAAGAGTTAAATTGAGGTTAATTAAGTCCATAAACATGAGGCATGTATCCTTTCTTCCTTTAGTTCCTGGCTCTAGGTGGTGGTTGCTGTGTATTGCCCCTTCAGGAGCTTGAAATTTAGGAAGGGATGAGCAGGAAAGAGTCTGAAGTGACAGACTTAAGGAGGAGATCCTGCCTTTTGTGTTTCCTTTAATCCTTCATGTTGCTCTTGGCAGCTTTTCCTTTTGCTCTATATCTAGTGCCACCCTTGGAGATTCCTCTCCATTTCCAGGTTCTTGCAATGCACATCTGAGGCTGCTGCTGCCTTGTACCTTCCCTCAAGCCTAACAGCTCTCCTTGAGTGGATGAGGCACTCTGTGTGCTTCTCACAGTTCTTTTGAACTGAGTTGAGAATATTTGATCAAGAAATTTGTCAAAATGATATTAGGTTATGGTCTTGCTCTTTGGAGGAGCAAGATACTTACAAATTCTCTTTTCTGAAAGCTTTTAGGATTTCTCTGTTTCCATAACCATAGGCATAAAAATGGTGAGTCTGCTCTTTGAAAAATGCTGAGATTCTTGCAGTGTGGACTACAGTATTGCCAGAGCCTGCCATTAGTCTGCTGTTTTGCAGCTTATGTCTAATGGGAATCCTAAAGGCTTCTTTCTTGCAGTATTTATGCATGACTTTTTTGTTTTTTTACAGAGTGGAAAGCTAAGCAGAGAGCTTGATTTAGTAAGCCACCATGTGAGAACACGGCTGGATGAACTAAAAAGACAAGAGGTAGCAAGATTAAGAATGCTAATTAAAGCTAAAATGGATTCTGTTCAAGGTAAGAATACATAATTTATTAATGTGAGTTAACAGATGGAATTGTGCTAGAGAAATGTCGAAGTCCAGCAGTTGGGCATTGTTTGTTGTCACCAATTATGACTAAACTGAGAGTGAGTGTCCCTTCTGAGCTGGCCTGGAGCCATTAAAGACCTGTGTTTATAGGAAACAGGGGAGAAGAGAAAAGCCATCTCTGTTTAATAAATAACTGAACTTGTTTCTGTCAGTGGATTTTTGAGATACTTCTACCTCTTACTTCCAACCTCTTATTTTTGTAATGCATCAGTTCATAGATTACTCACAGAGAACCAGTAACATAGTAGGACTATGTTTAAGAAAAAAAGCATGACACGGTATTTCATATCCTTAGGGGGTAGAAAATTAATTTTTTGTCAGTGTTTTATTATTATAAAGATGTTTGCAAGTTTTTGAGGGGAATTCCAATGCATTGAATACAAAATGCATCAAATAAAATACGCCTAGAATAAGGATCTGTCTTGCAAGGCTAAGCTAATTTAAATGTGGCACATAGACTGAAGAAGTGTGCACAGGCAAATAAATATTTGTGGAGATGTTGCTGTTGCAGACAAGCAGTCCAGTGACATTCACAGCTAGGTACAGCAGATACAGATAGGTGCAGATACCTGGTTGTGTTTTAGGTATTTTGAAGGTTTATAGCTGTTATTTTAGATTTATTGCTATTTTAGGTATTTTGAAGTTTAATGAACTGATTACTTCTACCTCTCTCTGCTTTCATAAATCAATAGTAACTAACAGAGTGTGCTTTAGGGAAAATAATTGCCCCCAGCACCTCAGATCTTAACATGTAAATGTGAGATCTTACATTTGGGAACAGATTATTGCAGGTCCAAATATTCAGATGAGTACTAAGATGTAAAAACATTTTGTAAAGTTTATAGTCAGCTTTGCCTACAAGTGCTTGGCATCATATACAAGTATGACCAGATTACCTATAAAATTCAGCTGCATCTACACACTTGGACAACATCTTGGATACGCATAAAGAGCATTAAAATAGCAGGCAGAGTGATTTGACTTCCTTTTATTTGCTCTCCTAATCTTTTCCCTATAACACCACTTAGTATCTTAGTCTTCTGTCTGATCTACAAAAATCAAAAAAGGCACACAAACCCCTCCTCTCTTCTTCCCTGTCAGCTGGATCGGGTTTAAAAAAAACCAGACAACTAGATCTGAGATTATGTTCATCATATAATCCTCATACATATATATATATATTCCTCATATAGTCCTGATCCAGATGTGTTTTTAAACATTTTCACCAAGATCCTAGTTGACTGATCGGTACAGGCCAGAAGAATGTTAGGAGTGGGGTCTCAGTAATGTGGCAAGTGAAGAGTGTCAAACAGAATGAACCTCTTCCCCTAAATGTGAGGAATGCAGAAAAATGGGTTTGGGGGCTGTTTCTTTGAATTGTTTTTTGTTATTTCTTAAGTCTATTATTACACTTCTAAAAATGTTTCAAACACAGACAAAGACACATATATTTAAACAGAAACTACAGTCTCACCAGGGAGGAATGGTGCTTGAAATCTGCCCTGGCCAGTGTTTGCTGTTTTGTGTTAATACAAACACAGCATTGATTGTAAAGCAGATAGTTTGTGAAAGAACAGTATGTTCAAAAATGTGTTTTCTAATTTTTTTTTTTTAAACAGAATACTCTTTGCTAAGCCAACTGGTAAAAGCTTGTCACAACTGCTGTACTTAACATATCAAAGCATAGGACTGTTATTATGTAGCATTAGTGCTCAGAGGCCGGGTAACAGCTAGAAAAGGTGTGGTAGAAATGTGTTTAGTTGTTAGTGCATTGTAGGTTGATATTGATGGATATTACTCCTGTCACAAGGAAGAGAAAATGTTTCCAGCTCTTAGACACAAAACCTGACTCTCCACTGTCTTGCATTTCTCTTTTTTTTCTACAAAAGGAGTTTAAATATCTGGTTATTTGATTTGATACAATTTTACATCATATTGTACATAAATATTTGGCCAGATGCATGTCATTGCAGGGCAGTAGAAGAGTTGGACTTCTCCCAGTGCAGGAAAACATGCAAGTTGTTAGCTTTGATAGAGCACAATGCCAACTGTCTCTTTTGTATAGAAGAGAATGAAATTTATTTTAGTTTGTAAAGCTCTAATTGATCATACTTTCTCTTGCTGAAACAGAAGCTGTGATTGGTGCATGTGAAATGCTTTACAGTCATTTAACATGCACAATGTAAAATGCAGCACTGACCTATCAGAAGGAATGTAGTGCAAATTGCAATCAGGTTTGCCAACCTTCTTCAGGAAAAGCAACTCTGGAAATGTTACTGTAGTTTCCTCCAACAATGAAAAAATTATTCAGTCCTCAGGGAACCTCAGGTACTTACAAGGTATAAGCTCCTATATGAAAGATTTCTTGATTTTGCCGGATTTCAAATTTATTTTAATGTTTTGCATGTATACCTTGTTTTTCCAGACACTGGTATAGATCATCAGGCTCTCCTTAAGCAGTTTGAGCACCTGAACCATCAGAACCCTGACACCTTTGAGCCTAAAGACTTGGATATGCTGATCAAAGCAGTGAGTGTCAGATAGGAACTACTGTGGGGGTTGGGGTTTTCAGCATTGTGCTTTTTACCTGTTAGAGGGAAGTCCTTTCCTATATAGCACACTTTAGAAATGACACGCAGTTTTCATTGCACACTTGAAAACTCTTGCCAGTGTGCATGATACAAAATAAATTTTGGGGTGTCACCTTTACAGGACTTAACATTCATATGCCAGTACAAGCCAATTTGGGAATAAAACACACCTGAGAGCTTTTAAATTAAATAGATGTGAGATAGGGGTACATTTTTTCTTAAGGTTTTATTTTTCTGATTTCTGTTTCTAAATGATACAGGAGTATCACAGAATGATATAAATAATCACCTCTAACCTAGCCATATGAATTTTGGGATCTATTATACATACATCAAGCTGCAAAACAACAGCAGAGTAGAGTCTGAGATAGCAATATTAGAAATTGCTTATACTGGGCATGGCTTTCAGTGTCTGTTCAGCAGATTCAGTATCAGTCACAGATGTGTGGGGTTTATTCAGTGCCTGTTTATTTGGAGGGTGCAGTTAAGCTAAGCAGGGCTTTTTTCAACTGCTAAAGAAAATTACACTTCCCAAGGGGAAAAATGTCTGAGATATTCTTTAGAGAGTGCTGCATGTCTGATATGAGAATTTGAAAGGTTCTATACTTTCAAAATAAAAGATAATTTCTCTGTAATTTTTTATCCTTGGATTAGCTAAATTTTAGATTCTATCTCCATTTTCTGTAGAATTATTTTTTATAGAGATATTATAATTTTTCTAAACATTCCTGAACATCACTTCTGGGAAAATTTTTATTAGCCTGGAGAAACATATCCTTAACAGGGCAGTTCTTTTTAACTACATGTTTTATTGTTTTATCTTCTCATTTCTCAACTAAAATATTGACAGGGTGTAATGGATACTTAAGGGAGTCTTAGCTTTGGAATTGTTTTTTAAAACATACAATGAATCTGAAAAGTAAAATGTAAACAATGGAGAGACAGCATCAGGTGTAAACAGGTTACTTTGAAAAGCACTACAAAAACATCCTTTAATACTTGGGCCTGCATGAAAATGACACAACTTTAAACTCTGTAGGAGAACTTGTCAGAAATTCTCCTCTCATATCCTTTCTCTACATTTAATTGTTTGAAGGTTTTTTATTTAATCTGTATTAAGCTGCTGCAAACTAAGTCCCATTATTAATGAAGGCACTTTTGTGATTAAACTCTAGGATAGCTACAAATGTTCTTACTCTGAAATGATCAAGGAGTTAATGGTACTGTTAGTATAGGACTTGATTAACTTGTTCATTTATTACTCACTGATGAGAAAGGACACCTTGAAGCCTTCTTACAGCTCCATGTAATTGCAAAAATTGTCCAACAGATGAACCATTACAAATTAACTTCTGTGAATATGACCAAGGGAGGAGAGATCTTTCTGCATCACTGTCATATGAAAGGAACCCCAGCCAGTTTGCCCTGAATGGCAAAATGGCCAGCCTTGCCCATGGATCTGAACAATACAGTGATATTATATAATCATCTGTCTGCATAAATCTGTATTTTTAGGCTACAAGTGACCTGGAAAACTATGATAAGACTCGCCATGAGGAGTTTAAGAAATATGAGATGATGAAAGAACATGAGAGGAGAGAGTATTTAAAAACACTGGATGAAGAAAAGAGGAAGAAAGAAGAATCCAAATTTGAGGAGATGAAGAAAAAACATGGAGATCACCCTAAAGTTCACCATCCTGTAAGGCCACAGCCTGTTCTTGCATGACTGGATGGGAGCTTTCCTTTCCAGAGAGAAAAACCTAAAACACACAAGAGTATATTTTGGTTGTTCTCATCACTTGCCTCCTCTTACTCATGGCATGGGAGAGAGTGGGCACACTGCTGAGAGCATTACAAACCCCACTGTATAAACTCCCATTTTCTCTGTACAGAATTCTTATAAAGACACTGAAATTCATAAGGAAGAAGCCAGAACAATATTCAAAACTGTAGGGATGCCTGCATGATATGCCTGGCCTGCAAGGAGCTGCATCACAGCACCATTTGCTCTCAGAAAGACAAAAATTCAGCTCCCTTCAGCTGTTGTTTCTGGATGGGGCTGTGTGGCTTTGACTGATTATTACAGGTGCTCCTTTCCACAGAGTGTGCATTTCCTGTACACTCCCTCTTTCCCTGGGCTTTTCTGTCTAATCAGAGTATTAGACTTGACCAAAAGGGAATGAAAGAAAATGTCACTGATTCCATTTGCCACATCATTAATCGGCAAAGGCAGTCCTTTCAGAGAAACCATAATGCAAAGGTAATGCAGGGAAATTACACTAAATTGTCTTTTGAATAGTTTTTCTTTGTAACCAATCTATAGGGAAGCAAAGATCAACTGAAAGAGGTGTGGGAAGAAGCAGATGGACTAGATCCTAATGAATTTGACCCCAAAACATTTTTCAAATTGCACGGTAAGAGGTTTAGTTTTAATCTAATGAACAAGAGAAGTGACTCTGTTACATTCTGCTGAAGTCAAGTTGTCATATGTTAGGATGAAGTCATAACCCTCAAGCAACTTGGATGAATCTGAATAGTACAGAGAAGAAAATACTTGTTACTGGTTGTAAATTTTGTGCAATGTTTTAAATGGAGTTGAAAATTTAAAAACATTTAGAGTTTTGTTTAACTTCTCCTAAAATCATACAGGCAAAACCCAGCAGTGATTCCTTAGGGAAGCATGGCTGTCCATATGTATAAATTTTCTTGTACAGTGTGTACTAGGAATAAATCCCCAGAGATTTGTGTAGGGGCAAAACCTGCTTTCTCATCATCTCTGCAGATAAGTACCAAACGCCCCTAATCTTTGGAGTGGTCATAGAAAGGCCAAGCCTCTTCACAACTTCAGAATATTGCCTTGATAAAACAAAAACCCTCTAATCCTGCCTCTAGATTTCTAAGGAATGGGCAGCTAGAAACAATAAGCAGTAGCAGAGATGAGTTCATCTCAATGAACACCTTGCTTTACATGTGCTGATGTCACCATGTAACCTTATGTTCTGATATTGTTAAATGCTTCATCATAAAGTGCCCCTAAGTAGATCCTGCCTGGCAGTAGCCTGCAAAGGGTTGAACAGGACACAGAATTTGACTGTCTCAAAGATGATTTAGATAAAGTGTTCTAGTTTGAGTCTAAACTTTTGTCTCAGTTTATGACGTATATAATAAGCATGTATTATAGAATCGTAGAATAGTTTGAGTCTGAAGGGACCTTAATGATCATCTAGTTACTAAATTTTATCTCTTCTTTCTAGAAAGATTTTGAAAAATAGCTTTCTGAAAATTTTTGGTAGCTTGTTTGTGCAAAACTTACCAAAACAGAAATAGCTGAAATCACCTGTTGCCTTATAGGTTAGTATATAGAAATCTTTGCAGTAATTACACAAAAATACTGGGTAATAATTTGAAGTGGATATTTTCTTTCCATTTCAGAGGTAGTGTAACAGTATTCAGAGCACAATATAGGATAAAAGAGGGATCATTAATTATCAAGTATTTTCCTCTCTGCATTTGTCATGAAAAGTCATCTTACACTTATCTGAAGTGCTGCATGTTTATATAGATTTCATGTAATTATTTAATTTCTTGGGGACTCATACTGTCAGTTAAAGTTTTTCTGCAGAATCTTGTTGCTCCTGAGCCTAATTACAAATTTAGTGGTTAAATGGGGACAACTTGTTCTCAGCAATATTTTTTGGCAGTTGCAGTCTGCGCAATCCTGCGGTGACCTATTTCAGTTTGCTAATCTAAGAAGTAGAGAGGTTGCTCCAGACTTGTCCAACCAACCAAAAGTGACAATACACTCCATCCAATGCCTGATAAAAACCTAAACAGAGTAAACAACGTATGTTACCAGCTTCTTGTTAAATGTGTACACTGATCCTTACTCAACTCTTGGAGATCTATTACATGTATGACTTTCTATATGTACTCAACTTTTTTTTTTTAAACTTCTTTTTGTAGATGTCAATAATGATGGTTTCCTGGATGAGCAAGAATTAGAAGCTCTATTTACTAAAGAGGTAAAAAAAAAGTATTCAGAAGCTTAACTTCTTTCAGTAAATGGTTACAGGGATGTTTGTTTTTCCCAAGTATATTTGGGGGCTTTGGACTACAAAATAAGAGTATTCATACTGAGTTTCATGCATCCTTAATATTTCTACAAAAGTGTAAAATAAAGTAGTTGAAGCACAGAAGTCAGAAATCTAATGCTCATGTATTTCTCTGCCCCAGGCTTGCTGGAGATTCTGTAAGTAATCTGCAGGATAGGTATTACCTGTGTAGAGAGCTGCTCTCCCTAGGTGCAGCCTGATAAAGGTTCTGAAGATGGGCACCTCTGCTCATTCGGTGTTCATCAGCAAGTCTGATGAGAAAAAAAAGACTCACACTTGTGTGACTTGGCTCAGGGACAGAACTGGGGAAGTGGCTACAGAAATTTCTTGTATTTTGTGTCTGGCTAGCTTGCAGCACATGTATAACTGCTAAAGTAGACAGAGTCTTAGTTTCTTTAAGCCTTGGTTTGTTGTCTGAAAATTTAACTCTAGTACAATGATTTGCTATCATTTCCCTCACTACAATGAAGATACAGTGCAGGTGTTTTTTGACAGATGTCTCACTGTTTAATAGTTTTGTAATGTAAAAACAAATAGCCTGGAGCCTTAAAATTACCTGAGGTTGGGCAGTGCCTGAGAAAGCCAAGTAGAGGCACATAGGCTTGAACTCTCCAGAAAGACATTGTGCAAGAAGAGAAGTGAACCATTAAATTTGGCAATGAATTTGTCTTGTGATAGCCTGAATGCTTATGGGGTCAGCTGCATGCCCTGGTGAAAAAGCCACTGTCTCCCGTTCCAGAAACCATGTGGAACCTCTGCCTGCTTTGAATCAAATGTAGGATCAGACTGTGCACACTGAGGTCAACTTGACTGTAACATCCACAGCACTGAATTGTGACAGACCACATGAATTAACTGAAAACTTCATTCTTAGGAAAGAAAGGCTCACTTGTTGCTTAAATACTGTGCTGAAAGAGGAAAGTTGCATGCACAGAAGATCTCACACCACTTTTCCAGATATGCTCTGCCATTTGAATGAGCAGCCTTTTCTTCAAACTAACATGTACTAATTTTAAATTTCAGTTAGAAAAAGTTTATGATCCCAAGAATGAAGAGGATGACATGGTCGAAATGGAAGAAGAAAGGCTGAGAATGAGAGAACATGTAATGAATGAGGTGGGGGCTGATTCCCTTCTGTGTTCAAAAAATGCAGTTCTCCTAACATGAAGTCCAAGTGCAGGATGGTCTGTCACACTGGGTGCTGCTTGTGCTGGGATTCATGCCAAGTTACCATTCTCAAGCCCTGTCCCTGTATTCTGATGTAATGCCTGCTGACTAGTTTTTAATTTAAGGAGTTCCACAGCAGGAATTTTTCTATAGCCTCAGTTGTTTGCAGATACTGAGATGCAACAGAAATTCCTTGTGAGTTGTATGTCAAACAAGGAAGATTCTAAATATGCTTTGGCAGTTGACAAATGGGTAAGATTTAGGTGTGAGAAGAGGGAGTAGAGCAATGTCTTCTGTCATATAGCTCAGCTTTGTCCCTTTAAAAGGGGCTCAGAGCTCAAGCTATCACCTGTGACAGTGAAAACCCTCACTATGTCTGATGGGTTTTCTCCCCAGGAGACACAGGAATAAAAAAGGGGGTATTTGGAACCACTGTGTTTTCCACCCACAGTATTTCTGCATTCAACTGTATTCCTTAAACTCGAGAAACAGAGCAAGTGTGGTCATCTATTAGTCATAAAGTGAAGCATTTCCTCCCTTCCCCTTAAAGGATTCTAACACAATTCAGTTGGGTGAGATTTTTGCTTTTCAAAACCTCCTCCTCCAACAGTAGAGATAATTTTATAACTGTGAGTCAGAGTAGTTACCAGAAAGCTACAAAACATTTCTTCTCAAAAAAAAAAAAAAAAAAAAAANTTCTCAAAAAAAAAAAAAAAAAAAAATCATGGATTCCATTATTAGTGTTTGGACTGTGAGTACAAGTGTTTCCAATAAAGCCAGAGATTTTTTGAAGTAAAATGTCAGGATTTACTTTGTAGCTCTATTTTTGTTAAGCTACATAAGTTTGTGAGAGAATTTTTCAGAAAACTTTGTGGGCACTCCCTTGAAAATAGGACATTTGAAAAATTGAAACTGGCTACATTTGATTGATGAAATTAAAACATTAGCTCCTCCAAAACATGTCCTTTAGCTTGAGCTTAATTTTCTGCTTCAAATAGGTTGACATCAACAAGGACCGGCTAGTGACTTTGGAAGAGTTCCTGCGAGCTACAGAGAAAAAGGAATTTTTGGAGCCAGATAGCTGGGAGGTAATGAAAATGTGTTCCAAGTACAACATACAGCACCATTACCAGCACTTGGAGCAGGAAACCAAGCGGCATGTCTGTGACCTTTGCTTTTTTTCAGCTCTGCTTTGGTATGTGTGTCGTTAAGCCCCTGAGCTGAACTAGCATTCAGCTGTGGCAGCCGAAATGTAATGCAGATGTGAACTCCACAAAGGGAAAAGGACTGGCGCCACCCCGGGGATTCGGGGAGAGCTTTTCACACGTGCTTTTCAAATGGAAATGGACATTTTGTTTATGAATCGCTTCAAAGGGAAGATAAGAGCTCAGCTGGAAGAAAGAGGATATTTTTCTCCTACATCTAACTCTGTAGTAGAGCTTTGTTGAGAAAATAGCTGAGAAATTACTATTTTGCTGTTTTTATTTAGTGCACCCTGTGTCTTGTCTCACTATTTTGTTCTGAAGGTTTTTCAGTGAACTGTGCAAGAATTTCAGTAAAGAACGATAAAAAATACCCATGCTTTCCTGGCTAAGTATCCATTCTTTGTATCTATTTCTTTGCAGACACTAGATCAACAGCAGCTCTTCACTGAGGATGAGCTGAAGGAGTTTGAAAATCACATTTCCCAGCAGGAAGATGAACTTAGAAAGAAGGCAGAAGAACTTCAGAAACAGAAGGAAGAGCTACAGAGGCAGCACGATCAGCTTCAGGCTCAGAAACAGGAGCTTCAGCAGGTACAAGTGAGGACACCATATATTTATTTTCATCTTTTCTCTGTCCTTCTATGTGTAATGTCTCTCCACAATTCTGAGATTTACCTCAATTTCTCATACGAGTCCCAACTGAATTCTAAACTAATGGTACCACAGCAAAACATAGTCTGGTGCTCCAAATTAAAGCAACACAGAACTCTACCCACTAAGGACCTTACATAACTGCAAAATTTGGTTTAGATGTATTCATTTATGTCACATCAGAGAAAGGTGACAAATTCAAGTTTCTCAACTGTTATATTTTATTTCTCACCAGGTTGTAAAACAGATGGAACAAAAGAAACTACAGCAAGGAAATGCTCCTGCAGGACCAGGTGGAGAACTGAAAATCCAACCCCGTATGTGGCTTTCTGTGTAGATACACAAACTTTAAAATAAGATCTGCAATGTAGAAGTCATTATTACCTCCATAATTTCTGTTAAAACTATTAACTGAATGCAGCTTTAATGATTTCTGGAGAGAGGTTCACTAACCTGTCTTTCAGAGGGAAGTATGTAGCTCTTCTAAGTACCCCTGAAATCTCACCTTTTTAAGTCCATAGTAAGAAACCAGAGTCCTAACGCAAGGCATCCAATAGGCAGAGAAGGAGGATTGTGTCCTATTAGCCTAAAATCCTGAGATCTGGAATATCCAGGGAAGAGCAGGGACATACACAAGACAAGGTCCCATGATCTATGGCTGCATTGCAATCTCTGGCTGCAGAACAAATCAAAGCATTTCAAATCCTTAGTGGCCAATTTGACAGCAACTGGATGCAGCATGACATAGGAAGTTAGCCTTGGGCAGTAGGAATGACCAATTGCTTCAACACCCTCAGGAGAAGTCAGTGGCATACTAAATCACTGCATTTCATCACTGGTGGCAGCAACACAGTCAAGTGTATATTAGCACATCTTATCCTTAGCAGATTGCCCAGGTTTCCTTTGTCTTTTAAAGAGGTCTGCTGCCCCATGCATCCTAAATGAGCCTTTTCTTGCTCTCTAGAAAGGTTCAGTTTATGCTTTCATGGCTTTATTTGCTTCCATGTTCATGTGCTGACATGATCAGTGAAGCTCAAGAACTTCTTGACATTGATCTCAAATGTTCAGATCTATCCAGGCAGCCTTTTGAGTACCAGGAGCTCTTAACTGCTCCTGCAGGGCCAAGAGTGGGATTTCAAACCTCAGGAGCTGTGCTCAGTGATTACATCTTACCTTGTTTGGTGCCCTGAAATTCTGCCCACTCAGTTCTATGTAGGGAAATTATGAGATTTCAAAACCAATTTAATTTTGCCTTTTATTTGCTTTGAAACTGACCGTGGGTAACTTCATTGTATGATCCTTCATTCCAAGAGCCTAAATTTCTCCTCACCTTCAGTAAAACCATTGGGTGCAATTGCAGATGATACATCTTTTGATACTGGCAATGTTGTAGCAGATACTGTTCTTAACACGTGTATTATTTTATGTAAAATCATTCTGTAAAGTCATTTAATTAGGTGTCATGGGAATTCATTATATTAGCCAGAACTGGTCACACCTCATTCACTGAACCAAGGACATTCAAGTAGACACTACTTTAGATCTGGAACTACTGAGAGTAATTTAAGGAAAGAAAAATCCAGCAATGGAGCTGCATGTTCTGAAATCTTCATCAAACTAAAAAAATGAGTATTACTCAGATGTAGGCAAAGGGAGAACATTGTAAGTACTGATGCAGTGAGTAATAACAAGAGCAAGTCATTAATTATTTCTTTTTCAAGCTTTCCATATTGGGATTAAAGGATTTATTTCAGAGAGAACAATGTGTTATGTGAGAATATTTCACAGAAAGCAGAAACAGCTTGTATTCTAAGAGGTGATACTGACTAATAGTGCAGCCTGTGAGTCTCAATCCAATTTCATTATTAGGCACACGAAACTCCTTATTCTATTTATAAACCAGAAAATACAAGGTTTTGTTGAGTGCCCCTTGCTGGAAACTTTCTTTTAGAGAATTTTCACATTTGAGGCCAGTTTACTGTGAAGTTACAAACTATTCTGTTCCTGTTTTACAGCTGGTGAGCACAAAGTTGGAGATGCACCACAACAGCAAGCAGGAGGTGATCAGCCTTTACCACCAGGACATGTCCAAGAACCAGCTATCAGAACTGATCAAGTTCACCCTTAACCACTTGTGCCTCAACTTTATAGCATCTTTATTATTTGGGCTGGGGAAGGGGTGGGAGGGGTGGGGAGGGACAGGAAATCAGAGTGAAACATGAATTTTCTCCCTCAGACTGTAAAATCATTGGGAATGTTAGAGATGAAGTATCAGTCAGACCTGATTTATAAATTAAATTAATTTTGTTTCCAGTGCATCAATGAGAAACACAAGGGGATCACGTAGAGGCTATAATAGAGGAGGATATTAGGGAAACCATTAATATTAAAGGTTTTTATGGCCAGGGGACAGAGCTGTTAAACTCTCCCCTCATAAAGAGGGAGCAGATGTTTAGGTGTGAGTCAGAATCTTCTCAGAGAGGAAAGAGGAAACAGGCTTGGATGTTAAGTTAGGTCTAGTTTGATGTAGAAACTCTTTCCAGAGATGCTGAAACAAAGACCATAGCTAAAGGCCTATTTCCAGCACTACCAAACCCTTTCTTCTTTGAGACCAAATAAAAATGAAATTTCTTAATCACAGAAAATTTGCACTTTCTAAAATTTAAACACAGCAAAGAATTATGTGGAACAGTGAATATTTTTCATGTTTACAGAAACCTAAGAATTTCACTGAAAGCCTTCAAAAGGAATACTGTACTTGTGTGTTGATCTGAACCGTCCTCCTTGTTGAGATTAATTCTGTGTAGCAGTTGAAAGCTCAACTGGCCCTTGGGACAGTACTTTTGTCCCCATTTCTTTCATCAGACACCAGCTGATCTCAAAATTTTGCATGTTATTAAGTAAGCTTTTTATGTTGATGGAAATATTGTGCAAAACAGAACAAGACTCACTGTCTTTTTCTGTGCAGATTATCCTACCTCCTACAATAAAACCAGATTTTTCAAAGTGCACCATGTGCTTCAGAGAGCTCTTCTCAGACATGAATCTGGGATTTGTTAAGGTCTCACTGTGGACTCTTACGAGTCTTTCAGCAGTTGGTGAAAGATTATGAAGTGTCCTAAGCCAGGGGTGCTACTTGATTGTAATATATTTGCTATTGAACCAGAATAGGTCCCTAGTATTGCAAGCCAAGGTTTAACAAGAGTAAGTTGATTTTCATGTCAGTTTTATTACAATGCTGAGAAGTTGTGCCAGTGCCCCTGCTTCTCATTCATTTCAAACTGAAACTCTCCTGAAGTGTAAACCCTGTGTGGATTTCCTTGTTTGCTTGGGTTTTTGTGGTTGTTTTTTCATTTGTTATGTTTTTTAAACATGGATTGTTCTGACTGTATAATGCTGGCTTTGAACAGATACACACACCTCTGCTAGCATCCTTTACATTTCCTTCCTGTTCTGTGGCTAACTGCTGACAGTGGCATTAAAAGAGATATTTTGGGGCTCAAGCAAAGAAACAGAAACACACTTCTGTTAGAGAAAGATGTTCCTTTCAGAAGAAGACTTGAATATTTTAGGCAAACTCAAAAAACCAGAGGACAATTGCTAACATTTTGTATTGACATTTGGGAAGCTTCTCACTCTGAAGAACTTGAATTGATGGAAGCCAGGCACATTCCTTCCATGCTCAAAGCTTCTTTCATCAAACCTGGGCATATTCATGTTCTCCACACAATGCAGCAGAACTCAGTGCCAGAGCAGATTAGGTTTCCTTACCTATTTTAGCCTGTCATATTGCATTTCCTTCATTTATACCACTCAATTTGACTTATTTTACCTTTTCTTTCTGTTCTTTATGCAAGTAGATGACATTTTTAGTTTGCAAAACCAGTGTTTCCACTGTTTGTCCTTTCTATGCAATCTAACAACAGTTTGATTTTTGTCTTTGTCTGGAGACTAAAATCCTTTCAACAGCCTCATCTGGTTCCAAAGAGGCCCAGACAGTTTCAGCTACATAAACTTTCTCTGGGCACAGCCCTGACTTTGGGGTTGTGGCCTGATACTGAGTAACAGGGTGAGAAGGGAGACAAAGAGGGAATTCTTCAAATATCATAGTAAAGACAAGGGGGAAACTTACTGTGTTTTCCCCATCCCACATGGAAGTTTACAGAGGACAATTGATACAGCCACAGATGTTTGTAGAGATTCAAGGACTGAAACCTTTGGTGTGAAGGCACTGCTACCATACAAGTCATTCCTTCAGGCTACTCTGCCTCCTAAGATGCCATTAAATGGCATGATGGCTTTGTAATGTAATGCTCAAGCTTCATTTCAGTGCAGCCTCTTACATTTGATTCTAAGCTCCTGACGCTGCTGTTGGCAATTGTCCCCCTTATCCCACGTACTTGGAAACATCCAGAGTTTTGTTAAAAATTGTTGTAACTATAACCACAGAAAAATAAGGGACTGGAATATCATGGGCACAAGTGCTTATGCCTGTATTCTGCTTTTCATTTAGGAGGTGATTACAACAAAATTGCATCTAGCTTTATACAGGCACCAGTTCCACCACAAAGATGCAGAGATTCAGTTTTCTACTTGGCTGGGATTTTGGTAGGAGGATGAAGGGGTAAAGTTTGGTTAATGTTGTACAAATTCATATCTCTGGTGCAATATATGTAAAAAGTAAAAAAAAAGAAGCCCCACTCCGTACTTTGTATAGATTAGTTTTTAACTGGATTAAACTGAAACTCAGCACAGCGACACAGGTTTAATGTTTTATTTTAGTGGGTGGGCAAGAGCTGGATTTGCATTCATAAAATCAGAATGGTGGGGGTTGGAAGGGACCTTAAAGCTCATCTGGTTCCAAGTCCCCTGCCCTGGGCAGGGACACATTTCCCAAGAACAGATTGCTCAGAGCCCCATCCAACCCAACCTTGAACACTTCCAGGGATGGAGAGTCCACAACTTCTCTGGGCAATCTGTACCAGAGCCTCACCACCCACACAGCAAATAATTTCTTCCCAATACCTAACCTAACACCTAGTCTAATCCTTCCCTGTTCAGTTTTAAGCCATTTCCCCCTTGTCCTGTCACTACATGTCCTTGTGAAAAGTCTCTCCATCTTTCTCACAGGCTCCCTTCAGGCAGTGAAAGGCCACAGTTAGGTCACCCTGAAGCCTCCTTAGGAGTCCTTCCTATTTGCCCTCCACTTTTTGCTTTCTGGAAAGATGTGAATTAAATAAGATGCAGGAAATCTTGTGTTCTTCCCTAGCACCAGCTGCCTCAACTGCAGTAGCTATTCACTAATTAGGTACTCGAACGCTTGATTTTCTATATTCATAAAAACACAAACCAAGCTAATTAAAATCCTACAGTCCCACAGCATTACAAACTTACACCACCACCCCACAATTCCCTGACTTGTTCACATTCAAAACAGAAATCCCAAGGAAGGTGAAGCGCCTATGGGCTTAATAAAACATTTTTCTATGGGTTATATTCTTTGTTTAGATTTTGTATTTCTAGTCAGGTGTTTGCCACTTCAGGATGTGAGAGAATGGAAGGGGCAAAGCGTTTCTTGGCATCCACAGGATATCCAGTCACATTAAAGTTTTCCATCTCATAAATGTATCTGGATTAGGAAGAATATGATGTATAGTAGGGTTTTGTACAAAAATGAAGCTTTGAACTAGGGCTTGTCCTTTGGTGATTTATGTAAAAGTAGGCAGCAGATGCCAAGAGCTGTCCCTGAGGTTGGTCCCAGTTGTACCAAGGCATTGAAATGAGAGTTCCATCTGAAAACAGCAACGCTGACTATAGTTTAGTTACATTTCTAAAAATGAATTATTTTTACATAATGATAAAGGAAGGAACTCTCGAGTGCCATTATTTATACATCCACAGATAGCAAAAATCAGAACCCTCTACAGTTACCCTAATGTTACCTAATGCCTTAAAAGCTACACTTGGCAGAATCAGGTTGTATCCAATAACAGTTTTTAGAATTATAGTATCAAAAAAACTGTGCTAAATACAAGTTACTTGTGTGGTAAAGTACAGTATCAGTGAGGGAAAAGAACTTTTCAGAGATAACTTAGTTTCTACACCTGGTGTATTTTTACAGTGACGAAGGCAGGGATAGAGCAGCAGACCAGAAGTGACCTCTCCATTCTTTGCTCCTTTGCCATCAATTCGAGCAGCTGTTAGTCTGAGTGACTGCACAGCAGTTGCTGCTCAGTCCCCGTGCAAACACTTTGTGTTTACTCAAACGTGTGTTTCCTTAAACACATAATAGCCCACAGCTGGTATCTCCCCAGGAGCTGCCCACAGAGCCACTTCTGTGTTAGAGAAGGTGCCAGTGCATACAATGCACAGTTTCCCCCCCCCAATATCTCATTTCACACCCTCTCTCACTATCTTATCATTGCTGTTAATAATACACTGAGAAGAGAACTTCCATTTTTGTGCTCCCTGTCACCAGAGACATGGCAGAAAGTGGGATGGAGCCACAGGCAGCCCTCTTAGCCTGGAATGAGCACCACAGTGCAGTTATCCCAATTCACAAATGCAGGGCCCCCCTCGGAGGAGAGGATGAGCTGCTCAGCCATGGAGCTGAGCCCTGAGCAAACTCCTGTGCAGGGAATTCCCATTCACAGGAAGGCAGTGCCCACTGCAGCAGCCCTGAGCTCCTGAGCCCAGTCCCACCGGCTTTGCAGACCTTGCCAGTGCTTTTAGTACCGTGGAGAAGTGATCCAACATCTGCTACAACACACAAGGATTTCTCACCTAACAAGCACACAGAGTTGCACACCATTTCCTCACTAGAGGGAGTCTCAAGACAAGGATTGCTGAGCTAATTAAGAAGTAGAGTTGTGGCATAACAAAAGAGGCTGCTGAAAATGGAATGATACCTCATACAGCAGCTGCCAAATCTCAAAAAGGGCTTTTGTTTTCTGCCTTCTACAGAAACATATTTCTTACATTATGCTGTTTCCTTTGAAAGAGACCCTGAAAGTGCAAATGAGCACTAAGCTAATGATGTTCTTCTTGAATAGACACCTCTGTGCCCAGCTTCATTTCTGAATACAGTACAGCACAACTGGGGAACAACATGAGGATTAGCTGGTATTTAAAACCCCAATATACTGACCATGAAATGCATTTTACATTAACAGCTTGAAACCACAGTGCTAGAGTAGGATCCTACACAGAGAAACTAAAACAGGCAGCACCTGTACTTTTTCTGGAGGAAACAAGATTATAGAGGCACCAGCGCATGGTCACTCCTGAGGCTGCTCAAGAAACAGCTTTGGAGACAGATGCAAGTTATTTTTTCCCCTTGGGAGTTCTAAAGGTAAAAATTGCGTATATTAAAGCCAGTTTAGGGATGCTGCTTCACTCGGTCTCTGAAGCTCCCAGGGAAGCATAATCACCAGCAAGCAGCCAAGAAATCTCATAAAAATCATCCTGTTAAATATGAAAACTCAGATCAAAAAATGAGTTGCCATCCAGGCACACCTTAAATTTATGGGCAGTTTCCCTTTATCCCTAGTTTGCACTGCCCAAAGTGTATAATTTCAATAAATACCAATTTTATCCCTCTTGCTCTGTCTAGTCTCTGTTACAGGTCAGCCTTTCCAGGAATCAGTTCATGTTCAGTGTCATGTTGCTCACTGCATATAAAGCCACAACGCAATTTCAGCTACAATAGCTTTATAATTCTTAGCCTAAAAAACCCTCTTTCTATGCATTTTACTCTTTAACAAGAGAAAAGTTAAATGTTGTAAATATTCATTTGTTTGTGCTCACTAAGTATTATAAAATATGAAGAAACTTAAGAAATCACATACACTATTCATAGTCTAACTACCTGTATTTTAACTTTCTATTTTGTTTTCAGATGAGAAAAATAACCAGCCAGTTATCCATCCTGATGAGTAGCTTTAGTTTGATCTAATATAATGACAGTATCACCATAAGTGTCTTTATTAATTTATCTATTAATTATTTACAGGTCCCAAGTTGCTCTTCAGTTGGCTCAGTCTTTGGATTAACAGCTGCTTGTCTTTCTCTTGGACTGAGCTTTCCTCAGCACTATCAACCACATCAGTGGCTTCCAGAGTGTCTAAATTTCTATTTTGACTGTATTATGATTTCTGCACTGAAAACTATTCCTATGATTTTATTCTGAGGCTAATGGGAAGGATGCATGACTGCAGCCAGCACTGGAATACTTCTTAACTTGGAGTACTTGATTTTACCTCAGCTCCCAAAAGCAACATTCACATGCCTTACTCCCTTTCTACTCCCACACTCCTTTACTTTTTGCTTAAAAGCAAAACGTTTTCCTTTGGTTCCCTGGCAGCTGCAGTTGGGCTGGAGATTGCAAAGCCATCTGTGCCTGACGTGGCACTGCAGACCTGGGCCCTGCCAGCTCATGCATGTTCCATCACAGCTCAGCTTTCAGTCTAGACGTGTCCTGAATGTTTCAGATGCCTCTTGGGCAAAGCCAGGGTGGCACCAAGTGTGCATTGAGCGATTTTTAAAATTTCAAACCAATAAAAGTTTGTTTTACCCCCTCAAAAACATATTGCAGCATGGTAGTTATGAAACATGGGGAATATTGTGCTAGGACTAGAGGCAGTGCATTCACATCCTGCCACAAATGACTGGCTGAATAGATGCAGATTGACCCAAAAAACAGCTAACGTACATCCTCCTGCTCATGCCTGATGCACAGGTGTCATCAGGAGAACTTCAAAATGATAACTCCCAACTGCTTGATGACAAGGTTTCTTTATTATTAAATGGTAACAAACTTAGGCATCTAAATAATTTTTTCACAACCAAATTCAATGATAACAAATTTTGGAGGCTGCCTGGCTGTAGTTGACTCTCAGTCACATATCTGGCAACACTGATGGACTAAAGGCTATTTAAATAACTTCAGCTTTTCAATTAAGACATTGTAATTGCACACTTTAAAGCAACAAGGCAATAAAATACTTCTATGCACTATCACAGTCCAGTATCTAAACTTCTGTAAAGTGAAGAACTGACTCACGTTTATGAGTTGAAAATAAAAAAGCAAATTCCAGCTTATTTTATGCAGGTACTTGCATTGTATAAATTCAGCTCAGTTCTCACATAGCTCCTCAAGGCTGCCCAAACGCTGAGCAGGCTGTCCCACTCTTGGGGTAAGTGTGTATCCACAGACAAGGGAATCCTTTTTCCTTTACAGCTCCTCAAAAAGTGGCATTGTTCAAAGGAAGCACAAAAAAGAAGCATTTGGAAGGAGCTGTTCTGAATCATGAGCTTGTGGGCTTTCATCCCAAACCATTACTACTACAGCTTTTTATCTGAAGTATCCACAAGAGAGGAAAGTACACATTTTCCTCTGACACACAAAGCAGTGCTGTGGGAGAAGACAAAGCAATTCTGCTAAAGAAACAGGAGGATCTGAAAGCTTTTCAGTTTCAGGCACACATAGAGAACAACGAGACTTTTGTGCACTGTTGGTCACAGTCACTGGATCTCCCTAACCAGGAAAAGCAAACACATCTTGGGGATTTCACCAGAGGAATTTAACATCTGCACCGGGTGCCATCATAAAGCCCATCCTTCCCCAACCCTTCTTTTTGCCTGTGCTCTGGGCTTCCAGCCTGGGCTCCTCTGGGGGTCATGGAGAGGGGGATACCTTAAATCAGCAGCTTGCTGTGCTCTCTTCCCTTGACAAAACTTTCTATGAATCTGGTGATTTGCTTTTTTAGCCCCACCAGGGCTGGATGCAGTGCAGTGCTGAATGAACAGCCAGCTACTCAGAAGGCTCTTCAACCACAGCCCATTCCTTCCTTCCTGAAGGAATTGAACTCTTTAGGCAAAAAGATGGTAAGTAGCTCTCAGAAGGATCCTCTGCAGATCCCGAAGTTAAAAACAAAGATCTTTTACTTGCTGCTGGAGACACAACTGCATTGTAAAGCCAACCAAATTGCATTTTCCCACAGCCAGCTCATTGCTGGTGCTGCACACTCAAAGGGTACTGCAAGGAAATTCAAGGTGATTCTCTTATCCTGTGTCCTTTGGGCAGTGTGTTGATGCTTTTCTCTTCTTTGTCCACTTGAAAACATCTGGAGAGGACACACTGCCTTTAAAGCTGTGCTAGTTCTGCCATGAGACAAATTGGCCCCAAGTCTGCCCTGGAGGGAGGTCAGGGCAGCAATGTCCTGCATGTCCAGCTTTGTAAGCACTGACATGCCAGAAATAGGGAGATGTGAGAGGGCTGGACCTAAGGAGCAACATAAATGCTGCTCTTAGTAAGATTTCACAGGATTTGTCACAAACTAATAAAGTAATTAGAAAAAAACCAAATGGAATCCCACACAGACCTGATTGTCCCACTATGAGACATCTACAGAGCACTGTACTTGCAAAGCAAGGCATAAAAAACCAAAAATGTAGATCTAAATCTAGCCTGATAATTAGATTAAGCCTAAGAAACAGAGCTAACCTGAGAATTTCAAAGTGTCCATGGCATCTGTATTCCTGTCTACCCTAGTGAAAATCAGAGAGCCTTATCCACTGAGCAACGGTCTACTTATCTTTGAAGGTTCTAAGAAACTCTTACAAGAAAAAAAAAAAAAAAATTAAAGAATAGCTCTTTGAGTTTGTGTTTTCCTGAGGACGACACTGACCCTTTAAGAGAAAATAAATAGATTATTCCTTCAGCAGCAGGGAAGCCTTTTACTTTGTAATTTGCAAGTTTTAAAATTTTGCTGGCATAGCTGTTTCAAGGACACGAAAAGGAGTAGCAAGGAGAAGCTGGGACCTTCATAAGGCAGGGAAAATAAAATGTGTAATTACATGGTACATTTGTTACAGAAGCCTTTAGTTGGAGGAGTACTACATTAATATAAATAAATGCATTTTCATAGCCAGAGGACTAAAGGTTAGTTGTGTTTAATCTGTCAAAAGAACATTACTTTTCATATTTCTTACTGAGACTGAATTCTTCTTGCTTCCTTTATAAAGAACCAAATATATAAATTACCTCCTTTTCACATCTTTATCTGCTTATCTAGCAGTAGGAATTACTCTATAGTTTTTCTGTGTGTAGAGAATAAGTGGTTTCTGACCTAGAGAGATTAAAATTCAGTGGTTATTGGAGGAGGATATAACCAATGTCAGACAAGAGCTACTGGGCCACTCAAGCAAAAACTCCTGCCTTTATCCTGTGCTTCAGATGACACCACAGCTTTCACATTTGTCGAGAAGTTGTTTTCAAAATAATACACAAAGCCTGGAGAAACCTATTTTTAAAAGGGAGACATTTCTAAGGTTCTCAGACATGTAGAATAAATCTCTGTTGTTCTCTCTCTGGAAGGGCAGTACAGGGCACTGTTTGATGCAATTTGCAGGGGACATTAATTTTGTTTCAGTTGTACAGAGTCATTTGGGCCAGGAAGGTGTAACTCATGAGTCACTGTGCAAGCGCAGTTCAGCCCAGGAGACCCTGGCTGTAGCTTTCTATCAAATTAATCCATGCAGTGCTCCACAAGATCTATTCACTTGGCATGTCATTTTTGCTATTGAGAGTCTCTATAAAAGCTCCAACAAACTGGTATAAACAAAAGCTGAATTTTACTTGGGTTTTTTCTTTGCTTGAATTGTTTTATTTCAAGTGAGTGTAGAATGTTATACTCCCCACTATGAAGTGTTGAAAGTAAAGTGATTGGGGAAAAAAAATAAAAGCCACAAATTGAGTTCTGTTATCTTTAATCCTGTCATTCCACCACCAATTTGCTTTCCATGAGATCACATCTGACAGGAACAATTTCTCTTTCCTTCTCCCCTCTCAACCACAAGATGCAATTTCATATTTACCCTGCTGTAAAATCCTAGTGGCTGGAAAGCAGTATAGATTTTGCTTGTCATATTTGAGGACTAGCATCAAACCTCTGCCTGTGGTTGATTTCTTAACTAGCTTGTCCTCAAACTAGAAATCTTCTCCTTTTTCTGTAGCAAAGTCACAAAGTTTTAGTTGGTGGATGATGGTGACTGGGCTGAAAACAGCCTGCTCAAGTCAAGTGCTTAATTGCTATCATAGTGATAGGAGCCATACTTTGGTTTTATTCCTGCTGCCAGAAAAAAAAAAACAAAACCTTTAGAAACACCCTTTTAAGAATGAGCAACATTTCTCCCTTTTAACATCTCAGTGTGACACACTTTGTATGTACATATGTGAGTGCAGTGTCTCACTGAACACCCAAGCATTCTTTTGCTCTGGTGCAACTCTTTCCTCTGCAATAAATCACTCTTGGCTCAATGTCCCAGGAGTATTTTACTGTAGCAGCTTTTTAAAGGAAGGCTTTCTCTCTTGCTTCAGCAAAGTCTTCTGTTGTCTACATGAGATGAGAAATTTCTACACAAACCACAGCCAACAGGACTGTGTGTCTTGTACGTGCCATACCAGATTTTGTGCCTGGAAACATCAAATATGTTTAGGACAAGCCTATCAACTCACTCTTGCAAACTGTACTATTTTATGATTATTTGTTACCTCTTAGAAGCTAGTTTAAATTTGGGCCCTAGTTTTGCAAACACTCAAGCTTCTTCTAGTGCGGCTGGATAAAGGAATAAGAGACCCCACAAAGTTATTAAAAGTATTGGAGTCTTACCTAAAGGAGATCATGTCTTTAAACAAGTATTTCTGAATGCCAGAAAATTGTGGAAATGTTCAGGATTTCCCACCCCACTGCAGCCGCGAATGAGCTGTAGCTACAAAGTAAACTTCAAAAACAAACTAACAGAACTTTGCACCTCGAACTCATCAAGTGAAACCTCCCAACAATTACTGCTCAGTATTTTTTTCATTCATTTAAACTGCTTCAGGAAAATGAAGTGCGAGTGCCAGCACACCATTTTAGCCAGGCATTCTCTGAACAACATCCAGGCTTTCTGAAGCCAGTAGAGTGACATCTGTTGAATTTAGCACACTTTGGAGCAGTTTCCCTGAGAGTCAATGTGAGAAGCAATGATCACTGGATACTGAGGAATGAGAACAACACTACTAAAAATTTTTGTGGACTTGTGTAAATGGGGATGTACTTTTAAATGTGATATTGTGGATTTTTCTGTGGGTATACTAACTATACTAACTCCCTTTATGACAGGTCAGTATAAGAACATCACTATTACAATTAACTTAATTCCCATCTGCTCTGTAGAAGTCAACAGGGCTGCTAATAACTGCATTTACTAAACAGCAAATCAAAGGCACATAAAGTCTTCATAGTTTTAGAACACAGCAAAACTGTAAAGGCCATTCTGATAATATCAGCCCTGAGCACAATCCTCACCTCAGCAGGCAAACATCACTGGAACATTTGATAAGGGAGAGGGTTCAGCAGCTTCTTGGCCCTATACTGGCTACAGAACTCCAGGTTTAGGATCAGCAACATGCATATGGAATGGGAAGAAAGTGGCAGAATCTGTATTTTCCATCTTCACCACAAGTTGTCTCCAGGTTAATACAAACAATTTTTAAACCAAGCTGGTTTTTTGCATATGTAAGTCAGTTGAAGGTAAGGGATCTCTGGCAGTCCAGAGAGGTGCAGAGATAGAGAGAATGGTTTTGCACACTGGGTTGCTCCAGGCCAAGTCCAAACAATGGGAACAAGGCAGCAGAGTCTCTTATATTTATAGTTGTCTCTTCAGGTAATTATTTAACACTACAGGACATCAGTGAAATGCAGAAATTGCAGTTTTAATGGTAAAACACAAGCCACTCAGCCATAACGTGATACATTTATGGAGCAGCTTTGCTGCCAAAACACTTCTTCACTTTCCCCTGAAAAATAGACAACAAAGAACCCTGGTCCATCCAGCCAAGAAGCAGTTCCCACTCTGGAGATAAAAGTGCATTGCTGCACACCCAAAGGCTACTGTGATGTGACACTTCAGTTCTGGGAGTGAGGAAGGAATAAAACATGGGTGAGTTCAGTTATCTGGTTTAAGGGACTATTCCCATTTGTGAAAAAAGTAGAAAAAAAGAACTGGATGAGGATAGGTCTCATTTAATCTCCTATATAACTTGCAAAAAGCAAATAGAGTGAAGGACGAAGGTTCAGATGTGAATTTCTACTGAAGATAAAACTTTTGAGGAAACACAAATTTTAAAATTTGTCTTTGCTCCATTTAGAAAAGAAAATGAATGCTTCAGTGAACACAGAGCACACTGAGTAGAAACACTTGTGATACCATTGAAATACCTTGAGTGGTGGTATTGTAATTTAAGAGTTCTGACCATGGTCACAGGGCCATGGCATGCTGGGGAACTTTTAATTCTATTTTTCTCCCTAAACAAGAGCACAGCAGAAGTGACACACTTTTCAGGTTACATACAATAATGAGCCAAGAAAGCAGGAAAAAGAGGCCATTAAATTAATAGCAACTTTGGTTGTAAGTTAAAAAAGGAAACATGGAAGGACAATCTTGCAAACCAAATAATCAAGCATCACTGTCAAAAGCATCTCTTTAGTAAAGCAGGTGGCTTTTAAATGTAGAATATCCAGGCAACACTTGATAGAAGAAAACCTGTGAGAAAGTAACAGCTACTTCCTACAAAATCATTTCTAAAGACAGATACTGACTTTAGAAAAATATTTGTTTACTGCTTATAATTTCAATAAGAATTAGCCATCATTTAACATAAAGAAGTTGCTCTCTGGGCACACTGCTCCACCAAAATCCATAAAATTTGTAGGAACATCACTCTTATCTTGCTCATCTCACTGCTTCTTTTCTCCACCTATCCCATGAGAGAAACATCACCTTGCTTATTTTTATTCCTCAAGTTGTAAAGCTAAAGCAGAACTAACACCTTTAGTGTGCCCATTACCGTAAGCAAACACTCACCAGCAGACAGCGAGAACTTACGACCAAAGAAGAGTTGGGATTGGAAAGGAACCTCAAGAGCAGCAAGTCCAACTGTTAACCCAGCACTGCCAACTCCAGCATAAACCAGTCAGAGAGCAACACATCCACACAGCTTTTAAATACTTCCCTGGGCAGCCTGTTCAAATTCCTGAGCATCCTTTCAGCAAAGAAATTTTCCCTAATACCCAACCAAAACCACCCCAGCATAACATGAGCTTGTTTGCTCTTGTCCTGTCCCTTGTCACTTGGGAAAAAGACCAACACTCACCTCTTCACAGCCACCCTTCATGCATATGGCAAAAACCATGACATAAACATTGCAAAAAATTCAAATGCCTTAGCAAAAAGGATTACATAATACACATAATATTCTCTCAAGCTTGAGAAAAGGAAATAAAACCTAAGATTTTTACTTACAAGGAAAAGGAAGAGGTTCCCAGGAGCTGCTAAAGATGAGAAACAACATCACTACTGCAACAAAGGCCCCATCAGAGGTTATTTGAGTCAGCTGCCCACCTTATTAACCTAAGAGTGCCCAGCTCTAAGAGGGAAAACCTGGTGCTAATAAACTCCTTGGAAACCCTTCTTGGATTTGAAGACCCAGAATTTAAAATGGGAGCTTAAGTTCATTGAAGTTAAGGGTTATTGTTGCTGGCACTGATGCTCACTGCCAATTTCAGTGCTTCAACTCCACTCAGGAATAATATTATTGTGAATAAAACAATAATGGTATTTATATCCTCTGCCTCCCTTCTCTTGGGCAGAGAGTAAAGGCAAAACTTATAAGCAAGAATTCACTTAAAACAGTGAATGAACATCTAGAGGAGGAAAAGGGTGCTCTCAGTGAGGGAAGGGAAGAGGGGCCAAGTTTCTCTGTGGGGCCCTCCAGTTCTGGTGGGATTGCCATTTATTTCTGCTCTGCAGGGAGGGGGTTGGTAAGGAAACCTCACGGGGTGGTGTCACCTGCATTTAAACTCCTGAGTGAGGCAGGCACAAAGGTCAAGAGACAAGTGGGCAAGAGCAGTGAGGGGCTGCAGGTTCTGATTTTTGAAAATTCTCTTTAAAGAGTCATTGCCTGTGATCACTCATTAAAGTCGTGCTATAAATTAAAACAGGAGCATAAGGCAGAAGAACAGGCAGCATATTCTGCAGGCACCCCACAGTGCTGAGAGCAGGACAGAGCAGTATCTGCAGCCTCTCAAGAATGTCTTCTGCTCTTTTAATAGTTCTCCTTAGTGGGGTGTGGAGGTTTGTATCACATATCTTTCCCCCCTTGCTGAATCAAAAATAGTGCACTGAGTCACTGGTTACAGGCAGTCCCCAGCCACGCTGAGCATGAGTCCCTGGGCCTGCTGGGCTCCAGCTCCCCCAGCTCTCCTTCCCCAAGGCTCTGCTCACCTCCAGCAGCACCTCTGCCCCAGTAAGGGCTGCAGGGAGGAGAAAATCCCTCCCTGTGCTGCAGCACGTGCTGCCGGCAGGTTGGGTCCAACAATGAAATGGGTGGGAATTTCTCCTCTGCCTTCCAGGATGCTGGGATTGGGGCTGTTGGGTTGGAGAGGTCCACCTTGGAATGGGGCAGCTGGGCCTGGAGGAATGAGTTCCACATGGGAACATGCCCTGCAAAGAGCACTCATCCTGCCCCTTTTTAGTGGGAATGCCAGGATGACATTGAGCACAGGGAGTATAAATCCATGGTGGTTTATCAATATCTGGCTGTTAAAAATAGATAGTTCCATGCTTTTCACAAGTAATCACCGTGAAAGTTGCAAGCTTGGCAATTTCACAGAAGTTTTTGGGTTCCTGGTATCTGTTTTAAGTTTGTATTTTACTCCCCAAAACATTCTTGGGCTTTGTCCCAATCTGTGCTAGCACACCTATGATAATCACCCTCAGAGGTGACTGAGGCACAAAGAGTGGAAAAGGAAGGAAAACACGGAGAAACAAATTCAGTTTTCCAAGAGCTGTTAATTACTGGTTAGTTTGATATTATTAACTATTAATATCTAACTAACCACAAGGGTCAGACCCCAATTCCTCCCAGCACTGCTTGCAGCAGGGCTCTGTTGTGTCTCGTACCTTGCCCAACAAGCAGCAATATTTACCCACTGGATTGAGCAATGCTGATCCTGCCCAGCCTGCAGTCTCGCCTTACAGGGCAGCCTGGATTTTGACATTGACCCTGTTGCTAATCTATGCTAGCATGCAGACCTTGGCCTTGTTAAAGGCTCTCATTCCAGCCTCTCATTTCTGCTTTTTTTCTCTGATCTCTCATCTCAGCATCGTCACACCTTTGCCGGTGCTTCAAATTAAAATAGTTTATTACTGCCTGACATTGTCTTCACACTGTGTAACTTCTGGATTTCAAATGTATTTATTTTGTATCCCTGACTCTCTTTTCCCTTATAATGCCATCTCCTGAGTTCACTTCTGGCTTGTATCCATTTTATAGGGACATGTCCTACCAAAGCACACTGCTAAAACACTGTACAGATCATGGGCCTTTGAGGGATAAAGGGAGACAGTCAGACCCGTTATAATCTAATTTTGTATACATATGTTTGGATTTCATTAGGAAATGCAACATGAATGAGATGCCCAGTGGCTCACCAGCAGCCACCACAAGTATTTTAAAACCATGGCATGTAAGTGTTCTGCAGTCTCCCTTTCTGATCACCCAGCTCTGGGATCCTCCTCTCCATCCAAGCAGCTCCACAAACTCCAATCTGAAAGCACTGAACACTGTGAGTACAAACTGATAATGGTCTCCTGGAGCACACAAAAATGCAATTCCATGGACTCAGCTGGTTCTGCCACAGCCAAAACTCATCACTCTGGACTTCCTCCTGGTATCCATGCCCACACCTCAGCCAGGGCAAGCCCTGAGCAGGTGATGCAGCCTCCAGCTTCCCTCCCAGCACTTGCTGTGCCAAGGACTCGTGGGAGCCCCAGCTTTCCCCAGCAGGATCCAAACTGTGGTACCACCCACCAAAAAGCAGGAGTGGGCTGAGAAAGAAAGTTCAAAAGCCCACTCACTTCTGAGTTCCACTATGGAAAGCACAGTGTTTGCTCACTGCTAGGAATGAGGACTTTTCTGTGTCAAATGATAGCACTGACGCCTTCTGCAGAGCCTTCCCACGGAGAAGGGGAGTGGTCAGCAGAAGGACAACTTTAAGGACAATTCCAGATACCTGTGCTCCCAAATACCTCATAAATGACAAAATGAAAGGATTCCCAGAAGGAAGTATTACCCTTAGTGCAAAATAAATATGCTCATCCTTCCTTGCTCGGCCCCCAAAATGCTTCTGAATATTTTAAATGGTGAAAGAACAGAAGGATTTTATATCACAACCATCCCGAGATTCAAAATCACCAGCTTTGGTTCAAATAATTCACTATGGTGATTTTAACAGCACAAATCCTGCCTTCCTCATAATATTATGATGCCTCTTTTTTGCAAGACTTCAGAAAAATCAGGCAGATTTTTTGAAAAAGAAGTGACACATAAGAAGGTCCTGACAGCAGCCCAGTGAACAGAAGCTGTTTCTTCCCATCCTTTCCCTCCCATCTCACAGGGAACAAAGAGAATTTTCCACCTCTCAGCTTCACAGATTTCCCCGAGGCAAAAAAGAAGCTTGCATCAGTTCCTGAAAATAGTTGCATGGTACTGCTGCTGCAACTGCTTCACATTTAGGTCAAATCTTGAGAAGAGCTTTAAAACTCAACCAGAACTGAAGTGGTTTTATGAGAGAACCTTAAGGTGCATCTTACACATTGAAATAAGGCACTGAGGAGACTCGTGGGGAGATTTCAAGCCACTGGAAAGCCAACTAATATTTTGTGAATGACTCTTGTGAAAACAGAGCAGTGATTTTGTGGCAAGTGATAAAGGACAATGAACTTTCAAAGGAGCAGAGGTGCCTGGGAAATGAAGGGAGCTCTACTGTAAGTGCCCTCTGACAGGGCAGGAAAAGAGGGAAAGCCAGAAAATAATGTGACAAATCAACTCGGTCTTACAGAAGAAATGTAATCATGTAAGGCATTTAATCATGCCCTATTTTAAAAACTGAGGGGTGAGGGGGTTATGATTACAAATATAAAATGTGCCTTTCCAAATTCTCTTTGCTGACTACTTGCTAATGCTAATTTTACTGTCATTTTGTTGTGAAACTCATTTCACATTTTCAGAGCTGTTCACAGAATAATATAGGTGTATTGGGGATTTGGAAGCTAAGCAGGCATTTGTTCCTGTAACTGGCAGTCTGATAATGCTTCATAAAACTGAAATACATAAACAGCAAAAACATAACAAATATTTTTTTCATTTTAACCCAATACTTGATTTCAGCCATTGATTGTTTTATTATAGACGCCTGAAAATATTCTATAGTCACCATGAAAGTTTTCTTATTCTTTGGAATGAGTTTGCCATATAGTTACACTGACAAGGCATCAGAAATTTGCCATATTATTGCCAACACAAACAATTTTAGGCATCTGTTGTGAACTACAGAACACACAAGACTTGATACCAGATCCTCCTTGAATAATTAATTATGTTTAAAGTAAGTTGGTGCCTCTCTGCACAGCCTGTGCAGCCAGGTGTGGGGTCAGTTCTGTGAGGCTTCTTTAAGTTTTTTATGGACACTACATGTTTTTTTACCTGGGTTTACCCTGTAGCTAATACTGGTGCTATCTCCTAATAACCCTGTGTAGAAATAAACTTGCTGCTGTTAGCAGGAACTCCCGAGAGGGGATTTGCAGGGGTGGGCGAAGGGGAATTGTTCCTGTTGGCACTGTGGGACTCAGAGAGTGAACATGGCTCCTTCATGTTTGCTGGCAGATGACAGATCTTGGATTCAGCTAAAAACCAAGGCAGGCACCAGCTGCAGAGGGAAACCAGGATGAGATTGGAAAGGGAATTGTTTCCTCAGCAGCAGCAATGTTTTTGACACAGTATCCCAGAAAGCGACCACGCTGTCTTGTACACAAACACAAAAAACCTTGGTTTCATTTACAAAAGGGAAAAGAGAAAAAGGTTTTCCCTACTGCATGCAGATGTATTTTCAGCATTCAGCACTGTCCTTCCATTCAAAATATATAAGTCTATTTTTATTTCCCGATTATCTAGCAGAATTCACCGTGGCCCAAGGGAGAGGTTAATTTTTGTACTGAATATCCTATTGCCGTGTGGCTTGGAGAGAGAGAATGTTGCTTCTCTTTGTTACAAAAATTAAAATGCAGATTTTTTTTTCCTATTTATAATTAATATCAACTGTATATTATCTGCTACTTCTTTTAAAAGCAAAGCATTGCTTACTCTCAGAAATGTACAGTACAAAAAGGTATTCCTGAATGTTTTATTTTGGAAGTGTAAAGGCTTTTAAAATAAACAAAAGTAAATATTCAAATACATTTCATACTGCATGTGGTAGGAGTGGCTCCATACAACACAATATGGATGATGCAAATCCAGCAGTTAATTTCTTTGAGACACACAGTATAATATAGACACACTTCCAGATCTGGTCTCGTGTCATTGCCTGACCCTTTTTTTTTATCATTTAAATCCAGCCTACTTTATTAATTATTAATTTTTTATTTTGCTATATTGATTGTTCAAGTTAGGAAGAAAACCACCAGTTAAAAACTACTGACTTGCGAACACTGCAAGACCCTAAAAACTGCAGTCTCTGAGGATAAATACACATTTATTTTTTGAGAAAATATGTCATGACCTGCAGTTGAATCAACGCAGAATGATCGTGCAATTAAATAGTCTGAATTGAAATTTAAAGCTGCAGACCCTGATTTTCCCTACTCCAGGTTCTGCTTGAAATATCTCACACCTTTAAAAAAATATAATTAGCTTTAGATTTCCCCACAATAAATAACACCAGAACATACCTTGTGCTACCAACCTGAATTTTAAAAAACAGTAAGAGGCCACCTCAGTGTTTTGAGTTCATGAGATCTTTCAGACACAAAGCCCTAACAGAGTTTCCCAGTCAGAAGGCATCAGGAAGGTTCCTCGCTTATGGTAAACTTGGGCTTTAGCTTGACAGACCTTTTCCTTATTGTGCCTTTAGGGGACAGTGGCATGGTGTCCATGATGCTCTTGTCCTCCTCCAGCTGCCTGGCAGTGCATGAGGGCGTGGGCACTTTCACCGTGTTGCCAAATTTTGAGTAGTCCACCGAGTATCGCCCATCCTCCTCGGCCACGATGGGCACGAACCTTTGGCCCCAGAGGATTTCATCCGCCAGGTAGGAGGTTCTGGCCTGGGTGGTGATGCCGGTGGTCTCCACCACGCCTTCCAGGATGACGATAATCTCCAGGTCCTCGTGGTGGTGCAGGTTGGTGGGGGAGATGTCGTAGAGGGGGCTGTTCTTGTCGATCACGTGGTAGATGATGAGCGGCGAGACGAGGAAGATGCTGTTGCCCCCCACGGGGTTCTCCATCTGGATGTCGATCTGGTTGAGGGGCACCACCTCCCCCTCCAGGCTGGCGGTCTTCTTGACCACCTGCATGCGGATGGTGGCACTGATGATCATGCTCTTGCGGAGGTCGCCCACGCGCAGCATGAAGCAGAGCCTGCCCTCGCGCAGGGCGATCACCGCGTGCTTGCTGAAGATGAGCGTCTCGGCGCGCCGGTGCGCCTGCGACGTCTTCATGAAGATGCAGCCCAGCATGATGGCGTTGATGACCAGCCCCACGATGTTCTGCACGATCAGCACCAGGATGGCGGCCGGGCACTCCTCCGTCACCATGCGCCCCCCGAAGCCGATGGTCACCTGCACCTCGATGGAGAAGAGGAAGGCCGAGGTGAAGGAGTGGATGCTGGTCACGCAGGGCACGAAGGAGGCCGCGGCGCCCGCCGTCCCCTCCGCGGGGTCCCGCTGCAGCCGGGTGCTGTGGTCCAGGTCGCCGTGGGCGAAGGCGATGAGCCACCAGACCATGCCGAAGAGCAGCCAGCTGCACAGGAACGACATGGTGAAGATGAGCAGCGTGTGCGGCCACTTGAGGTCCACCAGCGTGGTGAAGACATCCTGCAGGAAGCGCCCCTGCTCGCGGATGTTCTTGTGGGCCACATTGCAGGCGCCGTTCTTGCCCACGAAGCGCGCCCGCCTCTCCCGCGCGCGGTACCGGGCGTGATCCGGCACATCCTCGGCCAGCCGGGTCAGCACGTACTCCTCGGGGATGATGCCCTTCCTGGAGAGCATGGCCCCGGGCAGCGGCGCCGGGCAGCTCCGGGCTCTGCGCGTCTCTGTGCCGGAGCCGTGCGAGCGCCGCGGGCTCGGGAGCGCGGCCGCGCCCGGCGCCGAGCGGGCAGCGGGAGCGGCGCAGCCGGCCCGGAGCGCTCCCCGCCGCGCCTGGGGGCGTTCCTTCACCTTCTCACCCTCCTCGCCTTTTTTTTCCCCGCCGGGGGAAGGGTTTCGGGCCGCGGTTTGTGTGTAAACATTCCAGCCAGGACGGATTTGCTGCCTTCCGTTAGCAGGGGCTGCTTTGTGGGATGTCGTGGCTTCATGTCGGGTGATTGTTCCGTGAAATGGAGGGGGAAGAAGGGGCGGGGGGGAAGGTACTGGCCAGTTTAAAAAAGGAATTTGTATCGAAATTGTTATTATTGTTGTTGTTATTATTATTATTATTATTATTATTATTATTATTATTATTATAACATAAGAAGAATAACAACAATAATAATGATAATAATAATAATTATAATGATAATAATAATAATAATAGTAATAATAAATGGAAATTCACCTGCATGTCTTTCGGTAAATAGGAGGAAAGCATTCATCTGATAAATCAGGCAGGCAGTGGTAGGAAATTACCTGAAGAAGCTGAATACAAGGATGTAATGGCTAGACGGAGACCTGGAACTAAAAGGGCTCAATCCCACTTAGAATTTCGCCAGAGTTATTTGAATAAACAAGGATTTTTGTGTTGTTTTTTGTTTGGTTTTTTGTTGGGGTTTTAAATTTTTTTTTGTTGTTTGGTTTGTTTGGTGTGTTTTTTTTTTTTNTTTTGGGGGGGTTTTTTTTTTTTTTGGTTTTTTTTTGTTTTGTTTTTAATGGTGTGAGCTGTGGCTGCTCAGGAAAATGTCTACAGTCCAAACAGCAACAAAAATTGCCAAAAAAAAAAAATCTGGATGCAAAAGATTAACCCCTAGTGATATGAACTTCCAGACAGGCATCAAAATCCTCAGAAAAGCCAACCAAGGGAGGCAGGAAGCTAGAACCTGTTTGGGACGCTGGGATGTCTCTGTGGTTATAAATACATACATGGGCATGCCTGTAAGGATGTATCCCCCTGACAAGATGCATTATTTAAAGCATTCTGATGTGGCTTTGCTGCTGTGTAAACAGCTCTATTCTCATTGATGTGTTTATTTCCTCTGGTTTCAATAGTTTGTTTCTATTTCAGTTTAGACACCAACATTGTGGGGTTTCTACAGCATCCCAGGATATTCTGGATAAGAGTTTTTTCTTTAATACCAATGGATTTGTGATTATTTATTTTCTAATTGCACCACATGTGTCCATGGACTTTCCCTTTAGTTTTGGCTCAAAGTGCTTTGGTACATGCTGTAAACAGCTCTTGGCACTGATTCCCTGGGCAAGGCAATTGTCCGGTTGATGTCTAGGAATCAGCCAGTTGGGATTGAAATTAACATTCACCACCTACAGCTACTTAAACTGCCCACCCAGGGATTTTGGAATAGTAGTTTGAAATAATTGCTCTGAGCTCTGTGAGCGGTAGTTATAGGTCTTGAAATTAAATGTTTGCTATTATTTTAGACTACTATTACTTTTTATGTATGAATAGTGGCCTGTCCTTGCACACATCAATTCCTTTTGGAGGGGTCTGTTTCCCAATCTGGTTCATCTTTCTTGCTGCTTTGATAAATAAAGCTAGAAGAGCAACAAGGCAGCACGTGGCTGCCAGGACACTGAGCTTAGCCAGAGGTGTTCCCCCTACCCCGACATCCCTTCATCTCCCAGAGTCCTTTTGTATCCTTGGTGTGAATGTCACCTGCACCTACACTTCTTGTTTGCTAACTACATGATTTATGTGACAATGGAATTTTTAATAAAGCATGGTTTGTTTTTTTTTAACCTGATTTTTTTCTTTCTAAACATAACAAAAAAAAAAAAGAAAAGAAAAGAAAAGAAACCCCATAACCCAAAAGAATGAAGTAAGCTAAGTTTGACTTGTCAGATATGTAGTTCTGCAGCTGAAGGCAGGTCCTACTTTCAGCATTTTGCAGTGAGTACAAACAGGCTGTACAACACCAGGGAACTCATGGGCAGCATTTGACGCCCTGGCAGACAGGGACACAGGGATTCAAGAGGCAGTCCTGGCTTTTGTGCCGTTTTTCCTTACCCTTTGCTAACCGTGGTCTTTATTCTGTACCTTTTCCTGCAGAGGGCGGTACCTCCATAAATGTGGAGTGGATAAAAGTGTCGGGGCAGAGGGTTTTCAGGGAAGAGTGAATTGCTGCATCGCCTGGTGCTAGGAGGAGAGCTCTATGAACACACTCACCACGCTGCTTTTAGGAATCCTATAAAATCCTTTAGGATCCTAAAGCACTAGAGCAGTGCTTGCTCGTTTCCACTTCTGCAACAGGACTTCCATTTGCCACTTCTTTTGCTTCATCTCTGAGCACTTAGGGGCTGAGGTGGGATAACAAAGCAAGTGGCTTCTGCTGAAGAATTTCTAGAGCTGTCTTGATGGATCAAGTGACAGATACTTAAAAGAAAAAAGTGACAGATCTTCGGAGTGAGCCAACATATTTGTGTTAAGAGCTGCTGAAAAAAGTTGGGCTCACAGGAATGAACAATCCCACTCTGTAGTATTGAATCACGAGAGGTAAGTTCTTCCACCCACAGAAAAGGATTTACACTTCAAAACTCTCCCCCCTCCCCATTTATTCTAATTTTAATGGCTATCAAACAAGATCTTATGTTAACTGTCAAATCAAAATTTAGTTGTTGCCATGTTATTACTCTGCCTTTAGAAGTTAAGTTCAGAGGCTACACACTGTTAGTCTGACAGAAATTAAGCCTCGTAAATCACCTTGCAGTACGAGCAGGTAGGCAGAAGAAAAGAGAGCAGAGTTCTGCAAAGCCACAGGGGGAGCACGAGCAGAGCTGGGAAGGGCTGATGAAGCAGCCATGCTGTGTTTCCTGGCCCCACTAGGACAAGGAAATAAACCCTATACAGTTTTTTGTATAATGGAAGCATTTATACAAAGCAACAAAAAGCCCTCTGGTGGCATCTCCGTGGGCAGCCCTAACACCTTTGGGACTGAGACAAGTCCTATCCCTGAGGAAAACCGAGTCTGGCTTGGCTTGCACTGTCTAGCAGCCATGGCAGTGCAGCCTTTGCTTAGTGATGCCTCAGTGCCACACAAACACATTTGTGAGCCTGGCTTAGCAGTGACTCGTGGGCTGCCTAGCTCATGGCAACAAGGCTGATTGGCTCAGGTAATGATCAGTGAGCCTCACATAACAGAATAATGTTCTTGGGTGTTGCTTCTGGTCACTGGTGAGACTCTTAATCCTTTGGAGTTAGGGGCAGGAACTCTCTGGCCCCATAAAAACCAGGCCTGATGAAATGTGCTGAGGAAATGTCCTGAGTGGCAGCTAAGAGCCTCCCTGTTCACACATATTGATTCAGCAAGACAAGTAATTGCTGGATATGAATGAACTCACCCTACTCTCCTGCAATGCTACTTGGGAAGTACAAGCCCCATTTAAAGTGGAAATGTATGACACTTGCACTTTCGAGCTCTAATTTCTTAATATTGCAAGAGAAAGCACAGCCTCCTTAGCCATATCCTGTGTCCTTTTCTCCCCTGCATTCCCTTCTGGGTAAGGTTGTCAGCAGCTTGTGGAGCAGGAGAGAGTCCAAATTACAGTGTCAAATCCCAGGCACTTAATGAAAAGCACACGAAACCTCACTTCTCTGCATCTCTCCTTCTACCATTAGAATCTCTGAGAATTTCCACAGAGGGCTGCAGAGCCTCTGCAGTGTGAGTTAGAGGTGTCCTGCAGAGCAGTGTTTAACAGGATGAGATCCTGCCTTAGAGCAGCAATGGGAAGCCAGGAGCCAGCACACCCAGTAGCTGTAGCAGAGACCTGCTCTGTGCCCTGCTGCTCCCACTTCTCCTCCCTCAGCCCTAATGGAAGCCTGCTATTCCAAGGTGCAAACACACCAGTAGTTCTGCAGTCATTCTTTCTTGGGCACTGCCCAGCAAACAATCCCCTGGAGGAGGAAAAAGCTCCCAGCTGCCCTTTTTCTCTTCCAAAGGGTAGTAGGCAATGACAGAGCTCACGCCTTTCATCTGCATAACCATATCCTGACTTTTACCACTGTTCATTCTACACCCTCCTCTGGTGCCACTTACCTGCCCTTCATTATTGCCCAAGTAACAGCAGGGAGCTGCTGCAAATGCTCTGCTCTGGAACTGGTAACACAAACAGCATTAACAGTTCTTCCTTTTCCCTGGCTCTCTGCAGCAGAGCTAGAAGTAATGCCTTCAAATATCACATGTCCCATGAGGTGTCTTTTTCTAGAAAATAAAGCTTTTAAAAACAGGTTCCAAACTAATTGAGCAAGGTAAAGAGAGAGAAAAAAAAAAACTCCAAAAGATAAAGAGCTCTCCTAAGCACTAGAAATCCTTTGACCACGGGAAATAACAAAACAAAAAATGGATGTAAAGGCAAACTTGATGTAAAAAGAAAAGACAGTAAAAACTCATTGCAGCCTTCCATTGAGTTATTGACATTCTAACCCTCTATTAATGAAAAAATCCCAGAGTGACTGTCACAGGGCAGGGAGCAATAGCTGTCTAGCTAAATTGGGATAATTTCAGTGGTTACCTCAAGTGTAGAGAATTTATTGGTGAGGGTCACAGTAAATCTAGAGACAGCCCGACAGTGGGTGAAATATGTGAAACTAGGAGATGATGAGTCAAGCTCTCGTGGCCCTGAGCTGCAGGGAAAGGTTTAATGCTGTTTATTTACCAAACTTGGAGGGATAATTTCCAGATGAATTGGCACATCTGCACTGGTCTGGAAACAGTGTACATTAAACACTGATACTTTAGCACAGCCTGCCTCCTCTCAGCTTTTTTCACAGTTTGGGAGGGAGTCTGCCTCCATCCTGCTTGGAATCAGTGTAATAGTATTCAGTGGGCAGAAAGATGGAATCAGATTGTGATTAATTTCTAGACAGTATTAAAGGAGAGTCTAAGGCACAAATCAGGCACTATCAATAAACCACAGTATAAAAATGCTTTATAGATTTTATATTTAGATATTAAAGCTTTACAGAGTCATTTGATTGAAAGAGATACAACCTTCAGAGAGATAGCTTTGGTATATAATTTTTCCTTCTGCATTTGTCAGTCACCAACATTATCTGCAGTAGGGTTATGACACATAAAAAAATAACATGTTAATAAATGATGGGGGAATTGAGAGCTACAAAAACTCCATGCTGGTTATGTTTGATGTGTATCCTGTTGTAGTTTATCCATGTAGTTTTTTTCAACTATATTTCATGAGTCTTTGGCAGCAAATAAAAAGAAAAGTAGTAACATACAAAAAAGTAAAGTACACAGATAATTCATTAATGCTTCAGAATGGAAAAAACGGCTCATTTTATTAAAAAAGGAAAAGCTCAATTTATTATGAAATAATATTTATTTACAGGTATTTTACATTTTTAGAAAATAATAAAATTGTATTCTAAAATGCTTTCTTTTTATTACTTATCTGCTTGTACAAAAGAAGCAAAGACACTGTCTTCTTGTTCTAGTAGAACCTCAGGCTTGTCATATTCCAAAATAACCCCTCTCTTCATTACAATAACCAAGTCTGAATTCAGGATTGTGTGCACACGATGCTGAAAAACAAATAAACAAAATGCCAGTGTACCTCTCTATACAATATGTTCCAGGGTAAGACAGACTTCCACAAATTCATTTTCCTATGAAGTTCAGGTTTGATTAAGGCTACAAATCCTCCTAACTTCTGTGTAAGTGCTGCAGATAAATATACAGACCAAGAGCCAGGTATACTCAAGCACCCAAAAAAATACACAGGTACTTGAGTATGAAGAGTCCTAAGAGTTCCCTTTAGAATGTCCTCAGCCCAGAGTCCTGCCACCAAGTGCAGCCAAAGGAAGGCAACCAGGCAGAGTAGGAACTGAGCAGCTGAGTGTGGAGCTGCCTGTGGGAAGTTGGGAATTCTCCCAGTCCTGGATTACATCTGGGTCTGAGCTGGTTCCCCAGCTTGGTGTGGTTTGTCTATTTAGAAAGTTGATCCAGTCAGTTTTACAAGACTTGGGTCATGTCCTGTCCTGAGCTTTCACAATCATTTTCCATCCATATCATTTGGAAAAGACTTTTCCATACTTCCTCTCCACTATATGAGCAAGTGCTCCCTCCTTTTGTAGGCTCTGGGCAGTGTTGCTCAGAGTTCCAGCTGATGCCCCTTGCCTGGTGACTTTGCAGACCTCTCTCATGTGTCCTTGCACTGTCCTTCCTCCAGAACAGAAGAGCCCCAACCTGCTCAGCTGCTCCCCTCCAGGAGCAAATCCAGCACCTCCAGAATCATCCGCAACATTTTTCAGTTGTAATGTGTTGTTCTGGGCATAAGGAGACCAGAACTGCACACAATATTCAAAGTTCTTGTTTCTAATCATCTTTTTATTTCCTTATCCATACCACATTTCTCTATCCTAACTCAAGCACTACCTAAATAAATACCATGCATTGTTTCCATCTTCTTTTTAAATAAAATGCTTCAGTAATTTCCATAATCCCTGTCAGATTCAATCTCCCTGGCTGCTTCTTTTAGTTTTTTTTTTTTACCCTCACCATTTTATTTTGGGTTTAGTTTTTTGCAAGCCTCTTCATATTGACAGAATTCTACTTTTTAATGTTAACTGTAACTGCATGGGATGTTTCTGTATCTGCAGGGATATTTAATCTCAGAATATTATGGTTTCTGTTACACAGTTGCTCTTCACCCATAAGGCTCCTAATCAAGTCTTGGGCATCCTCAGTATCAAAACAACTCTTGTACTTCCTTCTGTGGCTTTCCTGGCCAGATTTTCCATAAAATAATCACTCATGGCATCTACAAATCTTATATCTTCTGCAGTTTCTATGACATTTATCCAGTCCACAGGCAGGGTACTGAAGTATCACATTCCAGTTGAATTTGCTGCCCTTGTCTGATCTCTTTCAGTAACACAATCAGTGCTGCCACCCTGGTAATTGTGAGTAACACAGAAGATAATACAGAGCCAGTGCTATAACTCCTTTCTTCCTAAACAGAAATTAGGAATATATGGCTTTTTCTGGGGAAAAAAAAGACCCCATCAAAACCAACACAAAACAAAACCACCTGAAAACCAAAAACGAACCCCCAAACTATCACCTATTCCACAAACCCCTTATGTTATGTTTCTACTACAGAATATTTTGAATATAAACCCACCTCCTGTAAACCACATTTACAATTGGAAGTAAACAGAAACATTCAAAGTAAGTTTATTCCATTATTGTTGGAACTGTGCAGTTTAAAACTTACTAAGAGTAAAATAATAATAAAGCTTTTTCAGCCTGTCCCCAAACAACTGCAAATGCAGAATACAGGGCAAATCTGAATTTTCATGCAGAGAGATCAGGAGATGTCATGGTTATGATTTTTTTGCTTTTGTACAGACACACTGGATGTATGATACCATAAGATAAATCAGGTCTCTGTTACATATCTGCTAGGTGAAAATAAATGATGCTCAGAGATTCCTCAGCACAGATTTCTTGTGTTGAATTTTTAAATGCAAGGAAGCATACTGACTTCATTTCACCTCCCTGAAATATGTATATTGTCCTTAGTTAAATTATTTTGGCTTGATGGAACTTATATATTTCACAGCAAAGTATATGGCATTTTAAATTAGCTTAAAATAGGAAACAAGATAGAGAGGTAATTTGACTTAGCATCATGCAACACATTTAAGAAGCTACTTTTATGACTTTAAGTAAGAAATTTTAAAATGGAAAAGAAAGCTTACACTTAAATACCACTTAAAAAAGGAAAAATATTAATGGCCTAATGAACACATTTAATAACACTGGCATGAAGTGACTTATGGGGCATTTCTGATCCTTGTTTGCATTAGAATGGCAGCAGGGTCTATACTTACTGCTATTGTAACCACAGTTCGGTCAGCAAACGCAGTCATCACCACCTTCTGGAGAATGTTCTCCTAGGGAAGGAAATACATTCAGTGCTTTTCAAACAACAGAAGTTGCATGACAGACACTAAAAGGGCTTAAGTAACCACTGACTATTCCATGCTGTTATTTATCCTCCATTGCAGAAGTGAAAAATCAGCTCCATGTTTGAGCTAAGCCAGAGCCTGGTCCCCCCTGCCACTACCACTGCTCGCTCCTGCCATTCCCCCTGCCTCTGGGATTCAGCAGACACCAGAGCTGTGCTCTGGCCCCAAACCCCTGCTAATCTTGGCCTCATTTTACAGTGAGGAAATCCAAGGTGAATTCCAGGTTCTTCCTATACCTTTGCAGCGTGTCCTTCATCCCACTGCAAGCCCAGGAATGTTCCAGCACAATGGGGACATCTAACACCAAGGGGTGGCAGGGACAAGCAAGGGACTGTGCTGTACCTGGCATATTTAACAGTGGAGATGATAGTTAAGATGGCCTTAGCATACATAGCTCTCACTCAACAAGTACTCATCCTCTGCTATTTAGGAGGTTTGGAATGCAATGACGAGTCAACTGGAAGTGTCACGAGCACAGATTCCTTCATTTGTTATTAGCTGCTCTTTAGAGAAGCATTTCAAAGGAGGGACTCTATCCTCAATGCATCAAAATTCAAAATGTGTTTTAACTGGGCTGCATGCACTATAGCTCCCTCACTGCAGCTCAAGCACTAACATCTTACTGAGCTAAAAATGGGAGCTGTTTTAGCAAATCCCTCCAATTATGTTCTTTACTTGCAGCAGAAAGAAAACTGAAATATTTCCTCTAACAGCATAACAGATGAAAAAATGTACTATTCTATTTGGCTAAAACCCAGACACTGCACTGAGTGTTTCAACATCTGCCCAGAAATTCCAGGCAATTAATGCAATACTCCAGCATGCCTTTTCTCTGTCTGTATTTATTTCCTTGACTCTACTTCCAAGCCTTCTAACTTCCTGACTTGTCCTGCCAACCATGCTGGGAAAACTTGCCACTTGCCAATTCAGCCTTCACTGATCATCCCAGTTGACCTTCCCAAGCTTTGTTTACTTTAGAAACACCCACTGCCAATTAAAGTAACACGCTTCATTTTCATAATGCAATCAGCTCTGGAATAACTGTTCAATCCCTATTAAAATGGTTTAAAAGCTCTTTAGATTTGTTAGCAGTGATTCATAACTACCTGGGCATGTAAATATACCTGCACTAAATATGGTGCAAGCATGCTACAGAATAGACAGAACTGCTTTCCACCTTCTTCTTCACACATCAGTTTTCCTTGAGGGGGAGACAAGAAATCAGAAGCACTTCAAACTCACTGTTGCCATGTCAATAGATGCTGTGGCTTCATCCATGATGAAGATGCTTGTCTTCCTCACAAAAGCCCTTGCCAGGCAGAACAGCTGCCTTTGGCCCTGGCTGAAGTTTTCACCGCCTTCTGTGACTATCGCATCTGGAAGTGATAGAGCAAAATCATTAAGGCCAGATCAGAACAGAGCAGATGCTTGGAAAACAGTGTCTCACTTTCAGTGTAAAGTAATTATTTCCTAGGCTTACAGCTGCTGGTGATACAATTTTGCCTGCTCATTTCCACTGTACAAAATAACCAGTACTTTTGTCTCACTCTATTCTCTGTATCTGTTCGACAACAAAGTAGCTGAGGATGTTCAAGAGTGAGTTTCTCTGAAACATGTGCAGTCTAGGACACTGCACCCCCAGTCAAACCAGCATCCATCTGTCTTTACCTTAGGGCTGTATAACTTAGCATTTTAAGGGGGTTTATTGGTGCTTTTATGTTTGTTTCTGCTAGGTGTTTGGTGAGGGCTTTTTTGTTGTTTTTTTTCCCCCTGCATGGTCAAATGCTTCACACCTTTAGAAGCTTTAGAAACATCCCTCCTTGGACATGACTATTGGAAAATACAGAATAATGTGCTCTAGTTAACACCTGACTTGTTGACATCTTATTTGAATTCACAAGAGCCATAAACCTCAGTGCTTCATAACAAAGGCATACTGTAATAAAATTATTTTACAATTGATTTGAAAAGAAAGAGGATTCTGCCCCCAACGTACAGTTGGTAAAGGAATTACACAGATATAGGACAGGTGCCTGCAGGCACTGTTTGTCACCTTCCAAAAACTTTAAAAGCTCATTTATCATCAACTACCCTTCTAATAAATAAGAATGAAACAGGAATGTTGTGAATTCTGGAAAAAATATTCTCAAGAAGAAGTGTCATTACCCAGGCCTCCAGGTAGTGCCTTCACCACATGCTTGAGCTGTGCTATTTCCAGTGCTTCCCAGAGCATGCTGTCAGTGCACTTCTTCTCAGGGTCCAGGTTAAACCTGCAGCGTGGGTAATTGAACATCAGTCAACAGAAACTGCTGCAATGGATTTCTTCTTTTAGTGTGCTTAGAAACAAACCTGCAGATGGTCAGAATTATATGCTGGAGGTCTGGGCCTGATTCTGATCCATCATTGGTACAAATCCACTGAATTTCCCAGACTTAACCAACATTTATGCCAAGGTGGTTAAGATGAAAATTTGACTCTCAGCTGAGCAGAAAGGAAAAAAGCTCCCTATTTTGTGGATATCTTTAATGGTTTTGGAATTTATTTTGTTCTGTACAAACTAAAGAAATCTCATGTTTTACTAGGAAAACCTGTGACTATACTGTTTAAATTAACATTAACAAAGGCCAAAATTCTACCCTCCCTCCTTTTAAATACAATCTCTCTTTGTTCTTCACTGCTATAGAAATGTTAACATAATAATCAAGCTTCATACTGTGTTATGAAATTCAAGTCTTTGCTGCAATTCAGAAAATTCTGGATTTATGAACCGAATGAACATTACTTTAGCTTGCTGTGGCCCAAAAGTGACAGCAACAAATGTGAATCACACATCATATTCCATTAGCATATAGAATGACAGTGACAGATTCAATGGTGCATAACACTGTTTTTACATTTTACTCCTGTTGTACAAGTTGTGAAGGATTGATGCTGGTCTAAATGCATTTTTAATAGATTAATAAATGAAACAAAGGAATAAAATCACATCATCATCTGATGTGAATGAATCATGGTCTATATTCAGGCATGTCCTGAAGCCTGTAACTTTTTCAGTGAACTCAAATCACTTATGTAGAAACTAATAAACTGCAGGTGATGTAACTGTGCATTGAGGATTGTACTATTTCTTCCTAAGGTAAATGGCACAGACACAAGGGAGGACATTTGTTGGAAAC
>PYHW01009940.1:983979-1018432 GCA_013186435.1 Turdus rufiventris | reverse complement strand
AAAAAAAAAAAAAAAAAAAAAGCTAAAGAGCTAAGGTATGCAGATGAAATGGTTCAGAAGAAACACAGATAAAGCTCCAGAAAAAAAAGTCCAGTCTCCCAGTGCTTCTCATGCTCTCATGATGTTCTTTTGCTCTCTCTCTGTCTACAGCAATTTTTTAGTCTGCATGCTTAAACTGATTACTGGATGCTGAAGGAATAAACATTGGCTTTGTCTGCTTCCCATGCATGGGATGTCTTCTGCCAACAGTGTCCTGTCCAGGCTCAGGGAAAAGTTAGTCTGGCAGGGATGAGTTAAAAACACAGAGAGAAGGCAGTGATCCTCCCTATCCCAGCTGAGGAGACTGGAATTAAACAGCTTGGTATAAAAGTCATTCTATAGTACAATTATAATATATAATTCATATTGTATGACATGTAAGCAATTCAGTGGTTTTTTAATTTATTGCTGGTGCTTAACACTTACCGGATTGTTCCACTGAATAAAATAGGATCTTGGAGAATGATTGACAGCCTGGATCTCAGCGTTTGTAAGGGCAGCTTTGCAATGTCTATGCCATCAATGATAATCCTCCCTGCTCAAAAGAAAGTGGACAGTGTGTTTGTTGTGCCACACAGCTGCTGGCAAAGACACGGCTCACTTCCAGGCTGCAAGGCAGTACAGCAGGAGCAGGCCTTGTATCCTGCATCCCCTCCTTCACAAAGAAACCTGCTTTACTAAAAACCAAGCACAGCCTTCTTGAGACTGGAAAGCACACAGAGTGTACCTGAAGAGTCTTGTGAATGATTAGATACACTACTTAATTAACTGCTTGACCAGTAGACATCTATCAAACAACAAAGTTGGACATTACTCAGCCAGGGATTAATTACCAGGGGCAACAAGCCTTTCAGAAAGCCAAATTGCTGTTGAGCACCATGAAATCTCATCTGTGAGTCCAACTGCCTGTCTCTGCATAGGGGCTCTGTGGGTGATGTGGCTGGGAAACAGGCTGACATCTTTTTGAGATGCACCCCATGAGGCATATGGACATGGCCCATAGAGCAGGGAATATGGCAGGAAATTCCAGGGCAGCAGGCCAAGCTGCAACCCCCAATTGCTGAGTTTTCTGGGCCTGGTGGAGCCCAGTTGTGCCTTGAGCACAGATCCTTCATCACCTTTGAAAACCTTGCCCTTTTATGCTTTGCTCCTACTGTTGTGATTTAACAGTACTAAAGGCTGTCGTCTGTCACTCTTGGACTTTTGCTCCTATCAAGCAGAATTTTTTATTGATCTGGCTCGCAAATGGCACAGCTGTTAGGTGACAGATGACATCAGCTTTAAACAGGGCCAGAGAGTGTCCCCTGCAGATTTGAGAACTATACTTCAGAGCTGCTGCTGTTGTTAAGGAAAAGACTACCAAAGAACCTTCAGGAGCTAAGCTTGAGTGACACACGAGTGCTATCTTACCCTCAAAGGTGTCAACCATCCTGAAAAATGCAAGAGAGAAGGAGGATTTGCCACTGCCTGTTCGGCCGCAGATCCCAATCTGTGACACAGAAAGCAGATGAACATCAGGCAATGAAAACACAGGAAATGGACAACATCTGTACTTGACACTTCAGATGAGAGGGTGGAGGAGCTGCTCTGATTCACATGAGCCTCCTCTCCTCCTGACAGGTCAGTCAACTGAACCAGCCATTACAGAATTCCCATGTCCACTTTTTGTCTTTTAGGGGTCTGAGCATTTAAGGATAAATCAAGGCCAGTCGTGTAACAGGAACAATAGGAGAACGGTAATGATAGAATAAGACAAGAGTCATGTGAGAATGATGACAAGTAGGTCTAGCACTGTAAGGGCTCACTGTCACTTCTTTTGGCACTGTGTGCTGACAGGAGGGCACTGGGATACTGAGGGGTGGTGTTTGCCTCAATACACAAAGATAAGAATCCCCCAAACTCCTTTCCAGTGCACTACAATCTTTGAGAGAAAAAAATAATCTGTAATTCAGTCATCAAAGCATTCTGTGGTATGTTTTAACTCTGATTTATGTGATGTGCCAGTGTAAAGAGCTTCTGAGAAGCACTGCAGTTCCTTACCTTTTGTCCTGGTGAGATGTGGGCATTGACATGTTTTAGCACTGGCTTTAAGTTGCTGTCATATCTGACACTGAGGTTCTGGATTTGGATCTCCCCTCTGTCTGGCCAGTTCTGGGGAATCTGGGAGGAAGCTGTACCACAAGCACAGGGGAAAAAAAAACCCAACATGAACACTCTTATAATAAATTAGTTGGCTCATTAAGTGATTTACTACATTTTTCATGGCAATACACTGCAAATTCATTAAAATTTCAGCAAGCTCTTTCTGGAGGCTGCACAGAACTGCACTTACAAAGGAGCCCTTCATAATTTTCAGCTTCTGTTTTGAGAAGGCCATTGATTCTTTTCACTGCCCCCAGCTGGATCTCCATGTCAGCCAGGTTACGAACCATCCAGTTCAGGTAGTTAGACACCTGATGTAAAGCAAATACAAGACTGAATCCCACATTTTAGTAGTTTGCATCATTTGACCAGCATGCAGTTCATATTCCTACACAGGAACACCTCAGTAAGTGGAACTTGTGAAGGCATTGGATGGTACAACACCAACAGGGAGGCAACAATGACTAAAGGTTAAATTTCCTAACTGCAGTGCACAGATACTTTGGTACTATGGAGATCTGATCTACACCAACAGAAAAGGGGAGGAACAATAAAGACAGGTGAAACGACATAAGTTTGATAACTAAGTCTGGACAATCTAGGATGACATACCAGGGCATAATTACAACTGATGCACTGAAAATGTATTCTTCACAATGCAAGACAATATAAAAAATTATGATGCGGCTTGTCCATGTTTCATTGACATATTTGAACTAACACCTTGATGAGATTTGATCTCAAAGCTGAAGAAAGCATACACTCAAATATGTCAACCATCACATGTGAACTGAAGTAAACACATGGTTTCAGTGATGTTACAGTACCCACTATAGATGTACAGACACCTTCAATCTTCCTGTTCATCTTTGTGCCCTGAGGAATTACAAAAAAATGTTTGGGAGAGACAGAAAGGATCCTGAGATTCTTACCATAAGAGCATAGGTTAGTCCCAAGCCTACAAGTCCTGAAGTGATTTTATTATACAGGCAACTGGTAATAGAAGTGACAGCTGCTATGAGTACCACACATGCTCCAATGTACTCCTGAAGGAACATGAATAAGCTCCATCATTATAAGTCTACAAAGGATGAAAACGTTCTCATAACTTTGCATACCAAATAACAAACCCACTGCACAATTTCGAAGCACAGGCAGAAAACCCCATGGAACTCCATCCAAACTCTACCTAGGAACCCATCCTTACTGCTTTCAGCAGGGCTGTGCTGGGAAGTCAGCACAGATACCTTCAGCATGTAATGGAGGTGGCTGAAATCATGCAGCTGATGTTACCTGGGATAGGAGAGAAATGCTCATGTATCCCATCTCAGTGGCTGATGAACTACTGGGATGCTCTGCTGTTGCTGAGTTCCTGCCATCCATAACTGCTCAAACAAGCCTTTCTTGCACAGCACACATCTATACTTTTTTCTGCTTTAATTTAAATCATTGGTGATTTGACTCCCCACAGACAATTATTTGAGTAAAATTGTGTAACAGACTAGAAAACAAACTCTGTAGGAGGGAAACTGTCCTTTGTCTGAGTTTAAACTGTGCAATGATGTAGGCATTGATCAGAATTAGGAACTTCAGGTGATCTATGCCTGAACATATAATAGGGTAGTAATATTTTATTTAAGTCATACCCAAAACCAGAACTAAATTAGCAAAAGGTTCCAGTTAAGAAGTCCAAAATAGAGCTATAGAGTGTGACAGGAAAAATGAATTAACATACATTTAGCACATCTAATGTTATCAGAACAGCAGTACTACACCTGCATTTAAAATTGTGATATAAAGCATATTTTATGATATTATATAGATTATATGATGTATAACATTTTATCTTGTCATTCCACAAGATAAAATTCCTTGACTTGCTTCTTAGAGAATTATTTTTAATAAACCATTTCTCATGACAGCCCACTTCACTAAGCAGAAAACAGACCACTGAATATCTCTGGTGTTCTTCAGATGACCCCAAAACAGACTCAAACTTATCTACACCCTTCTGCTCATTAGGAAAGCTCCCAAGATATTGAGATGTTCCTAGGGAGCCACAAGGCTGATCTGACTGATGTGGTCCCACAATGACATGCTGGCTGGTGGCACAGCTCAACTAGCTCTGGTAACTCTTCACACACACAGGAGCCAATGTGACCCCTGAAAACTATTCCTGTCTTGGAAAAACAGCTGCAGGCTATGGGGAAAATTCATCCCCATCCAGTGCCAAGGATGGGTTGGGCATATGCTCATCACAGCCAGAGAGACATAGAGGGCAAAGGTATAGCTTTGAGATGAGGCTGGAAAAATGCTGGATGCCTCATCAGGTGACTTGGAACAAAGTCAAGAATTCCTCCTGCACACACAACAATAGGAATGTACTTGCCATGCGAACTTCCAGCCAGCGATTGGCTGCTGTGAGGAAAAGGGAGGCAATGTTGTTGGAATCTGTGTACTCAAGGAGTTTTTGTCGGAATTTGGCTTCGTACCTAAAAAAAGGAAACAAAAAAAAAAAAAAAAGAAAGTAGGAAAGCAAGAGGAAAAGAGGAAAAAAAAGGAGTCAGGCCTTGGGGTCTTGGAAAAATGCAAAGTAAAATTTAATTTCTGGGGTATGTGCTTATGGACAGCTTGGCACAGGGTATAAATCAGCTTATCAATAGCTCAGAGTGGCATCATTTGTAGTCTTGCATTAGACACAGGCAAAGTATATTTATGCAGTATCTTGGGAGGTAATTTACAGATATTATTGCATTGATTATTGCATTGATTATTGTATTGAAATTCTGTGGGACTTTCAGATCCCCCTGGGCCTTTTATAAGTGTATTTTATGACATGGAAATTGAGAGAGAGAGACAAATCTAAATCTAAAATATTTAAAATATGTATGAGAAAAATAATACATGCATGTACTTGGGAAAAGAAGCATTAATGCTAAAGAATTCAGTTTTTCTCAATCGTATAAACTCAGGTTTTAAAATTTATATTACCATAGTGCCTAGAAACTGTAACAATTAAAAAAGTATAAACTCAAAGAACTTCCCATTATAGTAGCACTCCTATTAACCAAATGTATTTGTCTTTATCATCATAACAAATGGAGCACTTTGGAAAATGGAAGTCCAAGTACATGGCACAACAAAAAGTATTAGTTTGACAAGAACTGCTTCCCTTCTCTCAAGGAATTATCCACAGTATACAAAATAGGATTAATCACAAATAAGCCTGTTTACAGTTTGTTATATTTACTTTGCACCCCCTCATCTGCATAGCTGTGCCAATGAAGTATGCCATGAACTCAGCAGGTAAGGGAGATGATTCCCTGCTGGGGTCTTGGCAAGTGTGCAAGTCAGCCAGTCACCCCTTTTAGCTGGGCACATTTAATTGCACAGTGGTAAATGAAAGTGATGCCAATAATCAAGTGTATCAACAATTACAGCTAATAATGCACAAGCCTGGCACAAAAGTCTTTCCCAGGGTAGTGATATAAGCTCAAAACCCTGAAGATTGAGTTTAAGCACCCAAACCTTGCCTTTCCCCCCCATTTTATTACATGATTGACTTTAATACCCTTGATCTCCCCCTTTGAAACTTTACCTTATCCTTTAGCTATTATGGCTGTGACAAGCAATGATTATTTATAAACTCAGCTCTCCTAACACTGATATAGAAGAATGTCTATGTATGAAGTACATGGCTTATAGAAGCTTTCAAATTTGTTCACTGCAGAGTACCTTAATCCTTCTTCTGAGCACAGTAAAATAATGACTTCACATACAAAGTTCATGATTTTGAGGAAAAGAAATAAATCAGCTGTCCACAACCTAGGCATGTGCTAAGACGTAGAACATGTCTGCTGTGTGCAGTGGGGAATCATGGAATGGCTTGGACTGGAAGGGACCTTAAAGATCATTTCATTCCAGCCCCCTGCCACAGGCAGTGACACCTGCCACCACACCAGGCTGCTCAGAGCCCCATCCAACCTGGCCTTGCAACTTCCAGGGATGGGGCATCCACAGCTTCTCTGGGCAGCACGTGCCAGAGCCTCACCACCCTTACGATAAAGGATTTTTTCCTAACATCTAATCTAAACCTACTCTTTCAGTCTGAAGCCATTCCCCTTGTCCTGTTATTACATGCCCTTGTAAATAGTCTCTCCCATCTTTCTCACAGGTTCTCTTTGGGTACCGGAAGGCCACAATTAGGTCACCCCAAAGCCTTCTCTTTTCCAGGCTGGACAAACCCAGCTCTCAGCCTTTCCCTGTAGGTGCTCCATCCCTCTGATCACCTTGGTGGTCTCCTCTGGACTCACCCCAGCAGGTCCCTGTCCTTTCCTGTGCTGGGACCCCAGAGCTGGATCCAGAATCCCCTCCCTGCCTTGCTGCCCAAGGGCTCTGGATGCAGCCCAGGATCCGGGCTGGCTGTGAGCACGTTGATGTGTTTGCACAGCAGAATGGCTGCTCCTGAAAACAGGCATCAGTGTCAGCATGGCAGAGCTAGGGAGCCCTTCCTTTCCCCAGGGCTCACTGCCCTTAGCTCCTCACCATGCACACGTGGCTCTGCTGCCTCTGGAACCAACTCAGCCACATTTAACTCCCCTATCTCTATACCATGAGGGATTGTGTGAGGCAGATGGACCTCAGAGAATGTGAGGTATGCTGCATGAGTCAGTCATGCATATGCACGTGGAACAGGGATGCAAAGCTACTAGTGATGCGAAAAGATCAGAATTTCTCTTCAGAAAGTGTCCCCAGATTATCAGGTATTTAAGAACACAGACAAGTCTTTGCAGAATGCTTCACATTTACATTTTGCTCATTGTTTAACATAAACGCTATCTGAAGTAACAAAATAAACTATAAATCAGGCCAGGACATTTGCTAAAGGTGTTTTTGTAGGCGCAGCACTAGCTGTCATTCTGAACTCTCCCAGATTTGTTTGTACATTTCTTTCCATGTGCATTCTGAATAAATCCAGGATGGAGAGTAACTGAGGGAAAGGACGCTTCAGGAACAACTGGCACCTCCTAACAGGATGAATTCCTGAGTTAGTGTTATTTAGTGTTATTTTTAGGGATGCTCATGCTAGCAAGTCTGAACTCCACTCCCGCTAATATGTTAGGCAGCTGAAAAGCTACACAGTCCTAAAAATAACTGGGTCAGCAGCTGAGGCAGGAGGCTGGCAGACAGATGGAACACAAAACTCACTGAACACACATGGCTGACTGGGTCAGAGACACATCACTTACTGCAGGATTTTAGGGGAAAAAGGCACCAAACACAATTCTTTGACAGAGGAATTAATTTCAAAGTGATGGGAACAATTAAGAGGGAAGCTCTGACAGACTGAAAATATTAGTTAGATGTCACTGAATATTGCTTTCTGTATCAACACGAGAAAATATACAGCCATAATGCTTCAAAGATCCTCTTGATCAAGTAAAAGAATATAGGAATGAGAAAACCAGAAATTAAAGAGAAACTGATTTTCCTTCAAATTGAACATGGACATAACTACAAACTATAGAACACATTGGCATTTAATGAATTAAATATTCAATAACAGTAATTAATGGAAAACACTAGGTTTCTCTACCACTCTTGGGGGTAAGCTACCTTTAGTCTAAAAGGAAACTTAAATTTGTTATTCTTTCTTTGATCTATTTATAGCCTATTAATAAAAGTTCAAGTTGACTTTGTGCATTACTTCAATTATAAAATTACAGTTATAGGTTAGGAGGAATAAATCAACACTACTGTTTCAAGGATGGAAGGGTAACGGCTATAATTAACTGACAAAACATATAGACATCATCTAGATGAGAATCTGGTGGAAAAGTTGACAGTGTTTGAGTCAACTGGGGAAAGATAAGAATAGCCCTAGAGCAGGGAGGCAGCTGGTAAGCTCAGCAGAGGTTTTATTGGTACCTCTGAGGTATCAGCATGACTGCCAGTTTTCTAACACATACAGAACCCAGGTATGTTATCAGGTATTCCTGGGTTGCTCTCCTGGGAGCTGAGGTGGGTGGAAAAACAAACCAAAACAGGCAAGGAAACAAACTTGTCCTCCAGGTTGTGTATTTCCAAAATGAGTGCAAACACCCACATTTTCAGCCAGCAGCGTAGGTGCTACTGGTGCCTCAGAAGTCACGCACAGCTTGTCTGACCAGGACATGGACACAGATTAGTCTGTGCCAAGTTAGTGCACATTAGTTCTGCCAAGGAAACTGTCCAAGCCCATCATCTGCACACCACACTCTGTGGTAATTGCAGGCTAATTTAGCTGCTTAAATCACATTTGCCCTCAAGTCCTTTTTTCAGGCTGCATGCAAGTGTCTGGACAGCAACCACAGGGCAGATGACCCACATGAGCTTGTTGTTTTTACAGTGACTCCTCTACATACAAAATGTTTAAAATTCTTCAGTGTTTGGCATCCCCGCTTGCCCATGTTGTGAGGACTCTGGATTTTCCAAGCACAACAGTTTAAAATCACCTCACTTTTGAATATCTCTGTTTCTTATAACTATACCTGAAGGCTCGGATGGTGGTCAGACCTTCAACAGTCTCTGAAAAATGGGAGAGCAATGGTAGCTGAGTGCTGTCATCCAGCTGCTGCAGGTCCCTGGAGAGGGTTATGAAAAGAATTTTGTAAAAACTCAGTTTGGTTGTGCAGTTTTTTTCTTGAATCAGGCCCAGGGAGTGAAAAGGAATAGCATCTAAATAGTCATACACATAAGGTTCAGACAGATTTCAAAGCAGTGCTGCAGGGGAATGAATTCCCCAAGAGAACTTCTTACATTTAACTAGCCAGAGTTCTGAATGAGTCTTTTCCCTTCACTGCCTTCCCTCTATCCTCCTATATTCCTTTTTCTTGTACTCAATTTTTCATTGATTTAAACACCATTCTGTCTCTGTACTGAATATCAATTTAATGGAATGCTGCAAATGGGAGCTCAAGTTAGGCAGCAAAGTGCACCCCCAGATAACAGCACAACTTCTCAGTGAGCCAACAGCATCTCATCCACTCAGTAAATGAGTCTGCACTCATTATTAGGTTGCATTTCTCAGTGTCATATTTAGTCCTCATATCAGTAAAAGCACATGTAGGGTGAAATCTATTTAGTCTCAATTTCTTCCAGCAGGAAGTAAATTGGTTGCAGACTCCCTCTCAATCTGTGCATATATGAGGGGATATTATTGCATTGCTGCAAACATTTCACAAGGGGGAAACTATCATTTTAGAAGGAGTAAAGTCTCATTAAAATTTTCATATTTTAAAAAATTATTAGGCACCCAGAAGAGGAGAGGAGGCTCATGCACATTGGATCCTCACATGGCTAGCAGTACCACCATGGTTATACTGCATTCTGCAGCCTCTCCTTGACTTAACATATTCCCACTTCCACCTGGACAGGCAGACTGCAGTTTCCCTGTCCTGTTATCACATTTCCTTGGATGTACCCAGCACACAGCCCTTATGGGAGGACAGAACACAGCTGGTTCTTTTTTGTGAACTCCAAAAACCTTTAATCATGCACAAAACCCCTGCTCATGCCTCTCAGAAGCTCTGCTTGCCACCAAAGGCACTTGTAAAATGACATTTCCACTGTAGTGGATTTGTCCCACTTGCAGACAGTGCCACAGCCTCGACAGGACCAAATTTAAACACAAAGCTGCCCTGCACTGCTCTTCTGCACTGCAGGGACCATTTCCATTGCCTGAATGGTGATGCTCTGGGCTCTTTCTTACCGGGATGCCACTCGGAAGTACTTCTGGATGAAGTAGCACATGATTGCCAGGGGAACCAGGGCAATGAGGAACATGGGTGTGACATAGGAGATGACAGCAAGGGCAGACACACACAGCAAGGTGGAACGGCTCAAGCACTCCAGGGTAGCTGGGATGTGCTGTACAGAGAAGAAAAAAACCCCACACAATCTTCCATAACATGCCAAGGTTAAAAACATCACTTCATTTTCCTTTCTCCTGCTTCCTCAAAAATTGTATTCCTTGCGTATTTTAAGCATACAGGTCTGCTCTTGAATTTACCACTGGGTTTCAGGGACATCTGAAGGGATTTCTGTGGAACTGCTTCACATCTGCATTGTGGAACACAATCCTCGTGTCAGAGGATTACAGATGTGATGCAGTGGATGATTTTAGCATCTGCATAAATCCTATGAACTGGCAGTGCAGTCTGGGGTAAGTAATGGTAATTCAAATTTCAGTCATTGCTATTCTGGGCAAGAGCATCTGTTTTTTCCTCATTTCATTTCCCCAAATGAATGTGTTTACCCACTTACAAAAAATGTAGACACTTTAATTTTGGGATATCACTATTGATCTTATTTTGCTTCCCTTTTCTATCCAGGGCATCTTAGCAAAATAAATGCTTTTTCAATGTGCATGTAACAATGAACTAATTTAGAACCAAGAACATCATGATGCAAAATGATACAGTCAAAATTATAGTTCACCTGTAAGCTTCATCTAGATAAGTCTGCAATAAATGAAACCCCACTTTTTTAGATTAAGATAGGATAACTTGAGAGCTTGAAAATATTTAATCAGTACCTGGTCAATGGTATTGCAGTCAGCTGAAAATCTGTTCAATATACTTCCCAGAGGTGTTGTTTCAAAAAACCTAGAATGGTGCAAGGAATGGCAAAGTTTACAACACTGGTAATAGAAGTGATTCATGTTATTATTTTGTCTTACCTAAGCTAGGTAGTGTAGCATAGAAAGAAGAAAATAATTTGACAGCCATAGTAAAATTTCTCATTCTCCCCAGTACCTATGGCTTTCCAGTTAAATGGAAATGTCTTGAATTTACAACCACTTAGAACCCTACAACTGCAAGCATGTCCTCAGCTCCCTCTACTGCCTAAGCCATGGACATCACATGATTACACTTCAAAAAAATCCTTTCAGATTTTAATTTGAGGCCACTTCAATTCATGAAAAATTCAAAAGAAGCTAAATTGCAAAGTCTTGCATCTTTGTGGGAACAGAAAATTGTAACAACTATTGTTGGAATAATATATTAAAAGACATTTAGATATGTAAAATGTATACTACATTATTGTTCTGCAACTATTAGCTGTTCCATAACTCATGTGGAACCTGAAGTCTAATTTTATCCTGGGGAAAAAAAACCTAAAAAAAAGTCGGAGGTTTTTTCCTGTATGTGGTTTTCCCACGATTTCTGGGTCAAATATAGTTAGCTTAAAAATAAAGAAGTTTTTTCCCTGGAGCTGCAGGTTTGAATCAAGATATACCTTTCTTTTATGCATGGGAAGAAAAAAAACCAAAAAAAACTAATAGAGGATAACCAAGACTTTTGCTGGAATAAAGTACATGCCAGTGTACTCTAATGATGCCTGCAATGACACTTGTCTAAGCTCATTACCTCTCCCAGACTTGTACAATCAGTGCCTGACAGTAAATATTTCCAGTGATTAAGATGATGAAGCATGCTATGAATTATCTGTACCACATATGGATCAATAATTGTGTTTTCTCCCTAATTAAAAACTGCACAGAGAAATTAAACATGTGAGGAAGTAAATCTCTGAAGCCACAGTCAGGTAGGAGAGGCATTTGACTTGTGTCTAGGAACTCAAGCAGCCTGGATACCATTTTCAAAAACTACTCAGAAATTTAACACCTGGTGATTTTTCACTGATATCTCAAAATTATGAGATGCACAATAATTTCTTAGTAAAAACTGCACTTAGGAGACTCTCTTGAAGTAAAGAAGACAAAATGACCATAATAAAATTTCTATTACAATCAAGGAAATACCTCATTGGAGCCAAAATAATTTTATTGAGTAAAGAAGAGTGCAGCTTTTTGGTGACTTTCAAGCCAGTCCACTCCACTGCTATTGATGTGACAAGACATAATACGATGCCAAGGCAGCAAAGAATGCTGAAAACTTTTGAATATTGAGAATGGTCAAATTCCTAAGAAACAAAGAACAACACAATTATTCACTGTAAATTATGTTTAAAAATTATTGCAAACACACAAGCACAAGAGTGCAAAAATGTGAGAGCATATCCTTGTTGCTCTCTAAATTAAACTATCCATGATTTTCACGCATCTTAAATCATAATTTATTATCCTTTGGAGAGGGAAGCATTGGCACGAATACAAGTGATAAATCAGAAATTTAAAGTATACAGTCACAGTATACCATCAAAAGCCCAGGTTGCTGTGAGAATGCAACAGTGCAGAGAAAACAAAAAAGAACTCTGATATCAAAATTACTTTAGAAACCCAGGTTTAGCTTGGTGACTAAAATACAATAAATCTAGCAAAAGAAGAACACACCAAACCTAATTTCATTTTGCTGCACGGTGTATGCAAAAATGCATTGAGCTTCAAAACACTCTGGAATGGCTCTTTTATAGAAAAATAGCACATTGCACACAACTCTTGGAGCACAGGCTGACAGTGGGAGAACACCCCCAGTTAAATCATAAGAGGAAGGTGAACAAGGCAGTGCCTACCACGCAGTGGGAGCAGTTTCTTGTCTCGGGCTCTATCTTGAGAGAAATGACCTGCTCGGTCCAGAGTGCCAGGCAGTAGTCGATGGCCACCATGACCGTGTGCTTCAGCAGCTGGGACAGGAGCAGCAGGGGCAGCAGCAGGATCCCTGCTGCACTCAGGTACTTGCCACAGGCTCTCCAGGGCATCTTGGCTCTCTGATGCAGCACTGAAGACAGGTTGTCCTCATCATCACTCTCTGTTACTTCTTCTGCAAGGCGCAAGAACAAAGGACAGCCACGCTGACATACACATCAAAGGAACGGGCAAGTGGTAGCGACAAACCAGGTCATATCATCCAGGATAAAGGGTGGCTTTGAGGTTAAAATACCTGCTTAGGCCTGCATGTATTCACCTGCTACACTTCATAGTAATGCACACTAAAAGGATGCAAAACCCCTCAGCACTCAGTGATCAATTCCTTCAACCATGTTTTTGCAATGTGAAATCACTGGATAAAATTCAATTGCAATCTTTTTCCTATGTAAAACCCTAAACAAATATGTTTAGCTATTGGCAGGTGAAGTTCACCCAGCATGTTAATATGATTCTTCATTCATTATTCAATCCTATTTGCATATAAGAAAAAACCCCTCAAAAGTCTGGAGGAAGCAATGACTTGTGAATGCTTGCAAACACTTTAGTCCAAAGGCCAAAGCAATGGAAACAGCACTCTTGTAAATCATGACCCACATGAAAAATGTTCTGTTCCCTTTCCAGTTTGAAGGGTTTTAATTAATTCTAATATCATTTAACTGAAACAGTAATGTACTGGCAATAGGCTCAAAGGGTGCCCTCTACCTTCATCCTCTTCATCATCTTTCAGCAATGCTTCCCGGGAATACATCGTCCTCCGGAGATTTGTTCTTTCCAAAACAGGGTTTTCCTCAATTGTTGTTTCCTGAAAAAGGGACAGTCCATGTGTTTCCAACCAGAGAATTAATACAGAAAAATTTCTACCTTGTGATAAAATTGTTTCCTCTCAGTGAAAAACAGAAGTGAGAATCTCACAGCAGGCAGCCATAAGTGATTGATTTGCTACCTCTGTGTAAAACCAAAGGACATAAATTAGATATCTAACATTAATTTCAGGCTTCCACCCCTCCTGGAATCCTAACTTGGACAGTTACCCTGAAATTAATAAGAACTAAAGTTAATACCTCATTCTTCTTATAAGTATGAAAGACAAAACATCTTCATCATTTAAGGAACTTGATACAGGCATATCTGAAAAGCTTCCCCCCAAGGCAATGAGTAAATTCGGGTATATCTATAAAATCAGTTGTCAATATTAGCAAAGCTTTTCCTAAAATGGCTATATTTATATTGCTTAGGTGACAATATTTTGACAGGGCTTCCTTTCAAGAATGGATTAGAACAGCATCAAGGAAATATGAGATGGCCAGATGAATGAATTTATCTTGAGAGAGAAATAATAATGGTACTAATAATTGTAATAATAATTCATATTAAGTTAGACATCACACACAGCACATCAATTCTTGTTAAACATTTCAAACTAAGGGGAAAAAAGAAGACGGCATTTTCTTGCATATATTGATTGCCCCGCCCATCAAAAACCTTCTCCAGCTCTTGGTCTTGTCGATTCATTAATGTCTTCCAGTGTTCAAAGAGCTCAGTCTCTGATTTCTGAATGTCCTTGAGTGTTCCTTCTCTCTGGATGTTTCCATCTTTCATGGCAATTATCTAAAAAGTCAGAAACACAAGTGGGGAGATAAATAGCCAGGTATGTCTATTTATTTTACAGCTATGTTGCCATGCTCTGACAGGATTTTCACTCTTATTAAATAAATAATATTTTCACAACCAAATCTCTCTTCTAGAAAGACAGTGACATTATCTCTTGACTCCATCCCCTTCATTCAAGATGCTGAAAACCCAGAAACTTCCTGCACTCCATGTTTTCAGAAAAGGCTGCTTTCAATAAAGAAGAATGGGATCACTGTTGGCAGACAGGGGGGCATGCTACTCTTCCTAAATACAAGTCATTAGCAAGATAAGATTTTAGAGTTCTCTTACCTCCTAAAAGGAAAAAGCTTTTAGCAAGACATTGAGTGCAGGAGGTTTTGCCCTCATTCAGGCAATTAGATATGAGCATGCTGGCTCCTTCTCTGATACCACGGACTGATAAGGAAGAGCTAGGGAATTTGAATCCCTGAATCTTTAAAAGCATAAATAGTGGACACAGTTTGGAAAAGAAAAATATATATATGCAAGACAAAGTCTGCAGGGAGCAATTTCCAAGTTTGTGTCAGTGTGACTATGTTATACACACAGTGTCTACTCTGGATGTGAAATGTAAAAGCACTGGCTGGATAAAAATCAATTGCAATCTTTTTCCTACGTTAAACCATAAACAAATATGTTTAGCTATTGACAAGTGAAGTTCACCCAGCACATTCATATTATTCTTCATTCCTTATTAAATCAGATCTGCATATAAATAAAAAAACCACAAAATGCTGGAGGAAATCACTCTGGGACAAGAGGGACAGGGACAACTGGAAAATGAGGCATGCAGATTGCAAACCCCCATCATTACAAAACAGGTAACACACTGTTTATTTTTCTCTCTCCCTGGAAACTCAGAAATTTCCATGGGCAGGGAGTGGGGAAATAAACTATTTTGTTTATTGCTAAGAATTTACACCAGAGAGAAGGTAAAAATAAAGAAAACAAGGATCTTTTTGTGATCAATTTGTTTAGGAAACCTGCAACTGGGTTAAACCTTGAATTCTTCTGAGGGTTTTGTTGAAAAGATTTAGGGGGACCATGACAAATACTTCAAACTATAGTTTTATTTAAAATTGCTTAACAAAATAAAGTATTCCCTCTTCACTCCATTGGGTAAGAATTGCTAAGGATTAATGAAACCTACACTTAGGGAAAAAACATGAACTATTTTGTAATAAATATTTTTTATTATAAAGTTTATACAAATCCTTCCTGTGCTACTGTCTGAAACAGTGTATTTCATAAAAAATTACACATCTGGGAGGCAATAAAAATAAAGCAATTTTTGTACAGCATCTCCTATAACACCAACATCTAGAAATGAGTCTTAGATTCACAAAGAAAATTAAAACAATTACATTGATGAAAGGTCATAGCTGCACATACTTGGTCAAAATTGCAGATATGTAACAATAAAAAAAAGAATTTAAGATGGCCCTCATGGGGAGGGGAAGAAGGCAGAAAATTCCAAGAGACACTAATTTGAAAACCAGGACTGTGTTGAGAGCAGTGGTAACCTCTAAAGGTAAACAACTGAGGGACAAGGTCATGGCAGAGATGATAAATAACAAATGCTGCCCACCAAAAACCCCATCAGAACAAGATGAATGTTCTATCTGCAAATTTACACCAAGCCAATATGAAGCTCAGGAAGCAGCTGCAATCTGATTATTTCTTGAGACCAGGAAACTGCTGCTGGAGCCTGTGCAAGATGTGAAAGAGAGAAGCCCTGCTAGGAGGGATAACTGCAGTCATCCATCACATGGGCAAGGAGACCTGGGAGGCTGGAAAACTGCAGGAATAAGTGCAAGGCCAATGGGAACCAATGAATTAAGAAAAAAAAAAAATCCAAACCTCTGAAAATTCTCTTCATCTTTGACATTTCAAATTACAAACTGCTATAGAAAGCATATCTCCATTTTTTTCCTTTAAAGTAGAAGATTTAAAAAAGAAACCTAACACAAAATGAAATACTACACATTTCTTAAATTCTTGCCCACATACAAAGGGCAAAGATATTCTTAATACATTATATAGTAGTACTAACCACAAGGAAATACTGGGTTCTTCCTTATATTTTCATACTCCTCAATATCCACCTTGAAGAAATGTGATAGCACAAATTCCTAGAAACATCCCAGCAGAGGGAAAGGTGTTGCTTAAACATTTCACCATTTTGGATTAAAAAATTAGCTGCAATTTTCCAAAATAACTAATCTTTTGAGATACTCAATATATTTTAAATATAAGCTGCTTTAATAAAAGTATTAAGTAGCAGCTCTACAAAAATCCAACCTATTTAGGTGTTCCAAGATGGAAAACCCAAAATTGTGGCTCCCCTAACTGGCTGATTTTCAAAAGATCTTTATTACATATCTTCTCACTGAACTATTGGTAGAGAGATGGAGTGAAGGCACTGTTTGCAGCAAGACCAGTTCCCTGCCTCCTCAGAAAAAACGGGAGTAGGTTCCTTACCCAGTCAGCATGGGGCAAGTACTGCAGCTTGTGGGTCACAAGCACAATGGTCCTCTTGTCCTCCCGCAGCATTTTCAGGATCCCTTCTTGCATTAGATGGTCACTCAGGTGGATGTCCAGGGCAGAAAAAGGATCATCCTGTCATGAGGATAAGGGGTCAGCTTTTGGGACCAGACCTTAGGGGATCCAAGGAAAGTAAGAAGTTTTAATAGCAGGAAACCCAGGTAGATGGACATGGACACACAGATCTAAACTGTGCTGAGGAATGGTTTCCTTTAATTTACAGAACACCAAACCTTGAACTGTGTTTTTGCACAGAGCCAGCTGTGTCAATTCTACAATTCTGTGAGGTTTTCTGGGACCTGCTCCTCTCCCCAGATGTCTTCATGGCCCACACAGCTGGAGAACACAGCTTCTGTCAGGCTCCAGACAATTTCCCAGTGTGGGTCTGTGGCAGAAATTGCATTACTGCTCCAGGGACAGGGAAAACGAGCATAATTCTGTTTCCCTTGAACATCACTGCCTTTAGTCTTTTTTTTTTTTTTTTTTTTTTTTTTNTCATAAATCAATACTCTATTAACAAAGAATCACACACAAAAAAAATCACAAAAGTAGTAATTTTTCTGACGCAGCTCAGATGTTTGATTTGAGACCTACATCATCTTACTGAATCAAACAATTATATGTAATTCATTTAGGCATAAATTAATCTGAGCCATCTTTTGGGAAACTTATTTACCCAATCCTATTTATATGGAAACACAAACCTTGTGATTTGATATTTCTGCTTGTAATAGTGGTACTGGCTGTAGGATTTACTTAGTGCTACTATTTCATAATATGTAATATTACACCAAACCCAGGCTTCATTAAAAATCAAAAATATCAGAAATTAGCAATAAGATAAATATGACCACTTAGATCCTAATAAACCAGAGCATCACAACATAAAGCACCTAGGAAGTGCTTTTGAAACACAGTAACTTCATGATCCAGAATTTTCTCTCAAAAGTGTGTGTGCACTGTGCTTGCTGAGCAAGGATATTGTCAGCTCTGCTGCTGCACTCTTCTGACCTGGCACAGACCTAAACATCAGCCAGATGACATTTACATTTGTAAGACTGAAGTTTTGTAAGTATTTCTTTACAAAATCAGCCTCAACAGAACTGTTTGCTGGTACTAACATATAGGATTCCTGATTATTTTCTAAATATTAATACTGGAAATAAAGTTTATTTGTAGGCGTTTTTCCACTGTCAAACCACAAGAGAACCTGCTGCTATTAGGAGGTTATTGAGTGTCCTTCACAGAAGGACAAAAAGGGCAAAACCAAGTTACAGACCAATAGTGGATCTGCTAATTTTCAGCTCCTGACCCAACTGCTTCCTATGCTCCTACGCTCTGATTTTTGCCTGGAAATGTCCTACACATGAAGCAAGCACAGATTGATCAGCCCAATTCTCAAACAGGGAAAGGTCTAAATAGCCTCCCTTTCTTTTAGGGATGACATCTAACGTGCACAGCTTTTCTAATCCTACATGATTTATGTCTCACTGACATAACAGCTGGATTCAAACTGAGCTAAAGGAGGAAGTCCTAAATTGGGAAGCCAGCAAGCTCACTACAAGTGAGTGTGGAGGATGCATCTGTTTCCCCACCTGTGAAGCTGTTAGAATCTGCTGTCACTCCCATAGCTGAAGGTGGGACAGGATATACAACAGGCAGTTCAGGGTGCAAAAGCAGCTTAGTTTGTTGCAGAAAGGAAACACCCCAGACATAAGACAACATTAATTTTAGGCTGAGACAGCTTAGGAATTTCATGAATACAGTTGAAACTATGACATTTCTACGACCCAAAGATAAAAGCAAGTGTCAAATTGAATTTTCAACATACTGAGAGGACAAGCATCAGCATTTCAATGTGCAATACCTGTCTGTCTGCAGCATCTACAAAATGCTTCCTACCTGCAGGCTGGCTAACAAAAGATTGAAAATACACAGTGCACAGGCTTAGCTCAGCAAAACACAACGTGAAATGAAATACTGAAAATACTTCAAGGGAAGGAGCAGCTTGTGCTTCTGCATGGAGCAGAAACAGAAGGGCAGCAACTCACCAGGAACACAACATTTGTCTGCTGGTAAAGTGCTCGTGCCACGCTGATCCGCTGGCGCTGCCCTCCAGACAGATTAATACCCTGGAGATAAGCAGGAGAGAAACAATCAGACTGGGAAAGAAAATATCCAGTGAATATTCATATTCCTTATTCTATGGATTATTCATAGGGGATTATTCTGGGCAGAGAAACATAAGAAACTTTTCTGAAGTGTGGGCCTGTAATGTATCCTTGTGGTGTTTTAGGAGGCATTTTAGGGTTCTTTTGTTTATGCCAGTGCCAGTATAGGCTAGAGTAAATTGTTTATAAATCTGTGACTTCTGTTTCCTTTCTCATGACTCCCTAATCTTCCCTGATGTGATAAAGCCATTGATTAAACACCTGCCTTTCTGTAAATGAAAGGGCTCTAAAAAAATAAATCTATGTATTATTATTTATTTTTCTGTTACTTCTAAAGAAACCAAAAATATGCTGTTAAATCGGGATATCTGCAATAGCAGCTGCAGAACAGTCAAACATTCTGATAGCAGCACATTTAAATCATTGCACCTCACATAAATGACAGTGTTTCCATGTTCACTGAGCAATGAGCTTTCAGGCTAATGACCCAAACATACACTTAACTAAAAGATTACCTTTGTTGCCAAATAACCTGTAAGGTTTTAAGAACCAACAAAATAATAAACCCCCTTCTATATATTCAGACCAAAAATAGAAGCCTGTAGCTGTTTACTGACCCTCTCTCCGATCTGGGTTTGGTCTCCGTGAGGCAGAATGTCAATATCAGGCTGGAGGGAACAAGCATCAATTACTGCTTTGTACCTGTGGAAACAAAAAGGGCAACAAAATCCACACAGATACTGCTGAAGAAGCACATTTCCTACCCGCAGAGGAACAAAAATTAACCAGCTGGAAAAAAAATCACCCAGTGGAAAAGGTATTTGTTAGCCACTAATTGTTCTAATGGGATCTCTTTCAATCACATGCAAGTAAGTAATATTTCAGTTAAGAAAAAGGATCTTAGGTCAGTTTCCCAAATAAAAATTTCAAATAGTTAAACCTAGGAAAAACAAACATAACTTCTAAGGTATACTGCTATTTTTTAGCAGCTGTTTTTCCACACCCAGGGCCTATGTTTCTTGTTTCCCTATCCAAGGATAACAGGAAAAAAAAAAGTGTAGGATGCAAATATATAATCAGCTAGTTCTTTTAAGGGTGGGGGAATGGAATACCAGCAAATGATTTCTACATATTTTACAATGTCTATTGGACATTTATACTGAATAAAAAAGCAGCCCACTAATTCTCTACAAACAATACTCCCACTCCCAAACAGGTGATGTCCTTCCAGGAGAGGCAAATTAGTCAGGTGAGAGAACACTGCATGCAAAACAAACATGGTCCTTGGAAATGGAAACATTTGTACACTTGAGCTCAAGTGAGACAAACCCTGTGCCTTGTGTCACTGAGGAAAAGCATGGTCCATGGGGGAGAGTGTCAGGTTCAGGCAGGTTCAGTAGGTTTGTTCCTACAGGCAGATGGGGACCCGTGTATGACCCCCACAACCACAATATTTATGGAAAAGGGGACACAAACACGGCAGTGCTGGAACCTGTTACCTCTGTTTGTTAAAAGAGCTTTCAAATGTGATATTCTCTTCCACTGTGGCATTGAGCAGCCAAGGCTTCTGTGATGCATAAGCTACTGCCCCTCTTTTCCTGGGGAAAAAAAACAAACACAGGAGTTCCCAGCTCACCAATGCAATTACTGCTTTTGGAAACCATTTTCTTGTAAATGAACAAATTAGCAATTAGTCTTCAAAAATGCTTTCCTTTCTTTCTCTTGGACAATCAACAGCTCTTCCATCAAGGACATACCTAAGATGCTAAATTTCCTACAGAATACTGAAACTGTTTACCCAACTGAATTTCACTTTGTTCCCTCTTACCCTACTGTGAGATGGGGTTTGGAGAGTCTAGCTCAAGAAAGCTGCCTCTTGAGCAGAGTGGATGGCAGGAGGAAAATTACCAAAGACTGAAACCAAACTCTGTTTGGATAGATTTAGAAAAAAAAATCAAATGTGTAATGGATCATTAGTAAGGCAACACATTTCAGGAAGGACATTCTAGAAAGATAAAGTGCTTGAAAAAGATCCAAACAACTCCACTCATACACAAAGGCAATTCCCTCTGCCATTTTTCCTCCCCATTCTAAGAGGAGAACTAGAGTTAGAAAGTAAATGAGTAAGTAATTTCTACGCCTGCAAAGGCAAGAAAAGAGAACACAGACAAAAAAAAAAAATTGCTAAATTTCCCCCAGTGAAATGCTCCTCAATGTACATCAGAAGGGACAATTTAAAACGTACAATCAACAGAATCTTACCATGCACATATTATTTCACAGGAATTATTATTATTATTTAAAAAGGAAAGTATCTGCCTGCTATAGAATTTGTGCCTTTGTTGCCTGTGGTGCATTAAGGATCCCAGCAAGGCAGAGCTGGGAGAAAGGCAACATCTTTTACCAGGGCAACTGATACTGCTGGAAAACTCATTGGCATATCAACCTGTCTATAGAAAAGGGCCAAAAGAGGGATCACATACCTAAAAGCATATCTGCTTTCTTCCTAGCTCTATCAGCTAATCCAATAAAAAGACAGGACCTCTCACCCCAACATGGCCTTTGTCTGCTAGACAGCTGTAATGGAACCTATTTCTAGTTGGACCTGAAAGCAATTCAAATCATAACTTGACAAAGTACAATTTATTTCTCTTTGTAAGTTAAGGTCACTTGCCCTGCTCATTTTTTTCAGGCTTTTACCAAGCTTGTTTAGTAACCAAGATAGGATCCAATTTTTGATGACCTGAAAGAACACACAATTCCACTACTCTGCTAACATGCTTCCAAGCTGAAATTTATGATGGTTCACTACAATTTAATTAGGTTTTATGTATTTTCTTTACTGGAAAATGAAACAGAAATAGCTAAACAAAAGAAAAAGAAAAAAAGCAGAAAAGATCCCTGAGGCAGCCCAGCCTGCAGCCCCAAAATCTAATTCAAAGAGCATTCAGGTCTGCGTTGAGAGAGGCATTTTTTCAATTAGTATGAAATTTTCATCACAATAATTGAGAAAAAATTGCTCTGAGCATTCCAAAATGAAGATTTATTCCCTTCCCCTCCTTTTCATTGGTTGAAACTGTAACTCGGCAGCTCATAATTCTCCATGTGAATAAAAAGTTACTGCTAATTTAGTTTTTGAAAAATAGCAGCAAGGTTTTGAGGAAAAAGCTTTTACAACTTTAGCAGAAAGTGTTCTTTGGTTGAGTGAAGATATGGGCCCTGCCAGTGTGATGCACTCCGTGCTGAGAACCAGCACAAAATCTGGGAATGCCACTCACATTTGAATTTCATTCTGCTTTTAGGACACCACTGAGAATCATTACTGCAAGAACTTGGCAAGGGGCAATGAGCTTGCCAAAATTTATTATGAACTGAAGATTTAGTAAGAGCCTCTAAATTAATCATAATTGCAAACTGACAATAGGATAGCGTATCAGGACTGATCATATTTTGATATAAACAAAAAGCCTCCAAGGGCTTGCAAGCTTCTTCTTCACATATATAAAATCTATTGCATGCCCACAGTGCTGCTTACAGTGAAGAGACAATATCAAACAATTGTTACTGAAACTGTGAAAAACAGGTGACTGAAAATCCAGAGAACAAAATACTCTGCAATGGAGTGTGCAGAAAGTCTGCCTTGAACATACATAAGGTTTCACAGTTTTAGGACTGAATGCAAACCAATGGTTCAGGAGACAAAGGCTTTTGAGGGATTCTTCTGTGGGTGGAAGTGACTGCTTCCTGGCCCCAGACTGCACAAATGTGTTTTCAGCAACAGAGTGCATTTTTCCCTCTCTGATAATACAACAGACTAACCATAGCCTCTTAATTATCACAGAGATGCTGACAGAAAAATTCAGCCTTGCAATAATAAGGAAGGCCCTCCCTGAGCTTTCTGGAGACTATGAGCTTTGTCTAACATAGAATCAACCCTGTTTACTAATTATGAATCCAATTAATTCATCTCAACCAACACTGTCAAAAGGAACAACACTCACTTCTTTACAGTGTGGGTGACTGTGCACTGGAGCAGGTTGCCCAGAGAGGGTGTGGAGTCTCTCTCAGTGGAAATACTCAAGAACCATCTGGACACAACCATGTGCCAGGTGCTCTGGGGTGACCGTGCTAGAGCAGAGAGGTTGGACCAGATGACCCCTGTGGTCCCTTCAACCTGACTCCTTCAGTCATTCTATTGTGAAGAGTGTTTGTCTAAACTTATTGATCTATCTCCACTTTCACATTTCATTTTGTTAAGTCCAGGAGGTGCGGCAGATCTTCAAGATTAAACACAACTAGTTAAGGGACATTAATGTATGAATCTCAGTGCCTTAATAAACCCATGAAATCTGAGCTGTTGGCAATTTAAAAAAAGAGAATAGATGCACTTAAAATGCAATGGAGTTAGGATTATGATGATAGAGGAAATAATATAATAATAAATAATATAATGCAAGGCCTTTACTGTGTGTTTTTGGGATTGCTGACTACAGTTTTATCTTGATTATTTTGCACAATCCATTAACTTCTATTATCAGTCAACTCAAATTCAAATGTTCTCCAGATATGAGAGAAATGTGTACTGCTCTGAAATGTGTACTGCATATGCAAAAAACCAAAAAAGCTCCTTGTATTTTCAGCCTGATGGAAAGTATTTTAGCACTCTGGTACTGCCAGTCCTGGGTATTCAAGAAGAAATCTTTGTGCCATTATTAAACTTCAAGGGTCACCTGCTTGTTTTTATTTTAAATCTTGCAGTAGGTGCATACAGAGACATCCTATTTGTCTTCAAAGGGGGAACATTTAACTCATTAAGTGCAGAGACTGCTGAACAATGTTCACAGAATGGCTGAGCTTGGAAGGGACCTCTGGAGCTTCCCATCAGTTTTTAAAGTGTTGTACCTGAATTCCGTGTCAACAGGAGATTCTTTCTCTGGGCTGTAGAAAACAAATAAAAAGGGTTTTAAAAAAATTATTTCAGACAGTGCAAATAACACCACAAAGTAGTATCACTATGCTATAATTAAAAATACAGCAAAATGACTGCATAGCAAAAATAAAGCTCTTTTTATGCTAAAGTTCTCTGCTACACAATATTGACCTAAAAAGGGTATAGTTAAAGCTTCAGTTTGGAGAAGTGCTGAACAACCTTGTGAAAAGTCTTCAACACCTATGAGTAAATACTCAAGACTTCAAAACTTTGACTCAAAATACTCTTCTGAGATCACCAAAGATGTTCTAAAGGATGCTAGTGCAACAAAAACACCAGAGGTATTCTTACAGCACTTTAACAACTAGGATTCCCAGAACATATGATAATGTAGGCAATTGTTTCATCCAGTCTAATAGTCTTCCCTATTTTTTAATACTCTTCCCATACTGTTGTACATTATCTAACCCTTTGCCATCCATCTCCACAACGGTTTCAAACATGAGACTGTTTAATTCTGATCATACTTCTCTTGTATTTTAATGCGTTCTAATGGTTTCCATTCAGCTTGGCCCAGAAATCTCATTTTCTCTGAACACAGAAAGGTCTGTAAGATTTCAAAGCATCCTTTACCAGGAGGCTTGGACATGAGCTACATGAAAAGTATGAAAAAAAGTATGAAAGTATGCTACACACAGATGGGAGCGCCAGTTTTACAGGACTCAGTCTGACAACCAGGCAGGTCTGAGAAATAAAGTAAATGGGAGACAAGAAGCTGGCAAATCTAAAGAAAAAGCAGGGGAATAAGTGGGGAATCACAGAACCAAGAAAATATTTTTGATAGTAAAAGCCACATAATTTAGCCTAAGTCAAGGAAAGGGAGGCCATAATGACACTGCTGATTTCAATAACAAAGCTCTCCCTGAGTCCAGTAGGAACAAGGTCATCACTATTACAAGGTTTTCCATTCTGGAGGTTTGTGCCCCAAAGTCAGAAAGTTTTGTTCTTAGTTGATTTGGGAGATATTCCCAGATGAGCTTACATCCCCATTACAAGATGAGCTATGTTAATCAGGTAAAAATAATTTCTGTGCCAACAGATGGACTATTCTCTTACTCTCCACACTTCTCTGTGCGTGCCTGAAGAATGGCAGGTGAGAAAACAAACTTCTGACAGGATGTAAAAAAATGAAAAGAGTAATGAGGAGAATTTGCTTTAATAAATGAGACCTTTAAATACTTAATGCCATTTTTCAAAGTGCAGCACAATCTGGTTCAGACCTTTAGAGAAAGATTTTCAAACACATATTAGGATACAATTTTCAAAACCTCCAAATTGTGATGCTTTCATAACAGAAATCCAACTCGTATTTTCAAACTTGTATAAGTGGTTTCAAAAATCATATGCTGAGATAATGCAGTTAAAATTTAATTGATTTTCAGAATTCTGACTCTCTATCTTAAGCACAGATTTTAGAAACCTTTGGATTTTTCTACTGCTATTGATTCAGCAGGAAAACCATTAATTGCATACAATACCATACCTGAAATCCTCCCCCGTCTCACTGTCAGATGTGCAGCTGCATCACAAACAGAAATCAAAGACTGTTTACTTAAGTGAGCACAAGCAATCTGCCCCAGAAAGAAAAACTATTAAATTCCACTTAGTGCACAGGCTGCAAACATTACTTATCACAGGGCTGCAGTGCAGCATCTGTTCCTTCTACACAAACTAACTTGATTTCATCAGGCAAAAAGATTTGGTGACCCTTTCTTACCTTATAAACATTAATTTGACTCAACAAATAAAATCACCTCCACCCTATCCTGGAGGTGCTAGCAGAACTGAGAAGTCCTGCTGTGACAAGAATGCAGTTCCATTATAAAAAGTTCATTTTCTGGGAAAACAAAGTGATAATTCCTGATACGTATTTTTTTTTCCCCCTGTGACAGTAACTGCACCTTCACAGCATATAATGGGTTAGTGTGAACCCCAAGTCCCTCCTTCAGTTGCCACATACTCTGTTCTGTGTCAGCCCTATCCTTGGGGTGATATGCTTGTGTAAATGCAGCCAGGTCCACAGGACACACGGGTTTTGGTTTTGCTATTTTTGAATGTGCAAAAGGATGCTCAGAGTTGTTTTGACAGGATGACTGGGCATACTTATTGCTGGGGCTAAATTCAGTTCCATTCAAAAGAGTGAAAAATCTGTGTGTCAAATGATATAAACAAAATCAAGGAGGAACAAAGTTTTCAGGCTTTAAAGAAGACAGGCTCATTAACTTTGTGCCAACACAATTGGATTATAAATATCCAGGAGAGAAAACTATACCTGCAGATTAAAAGGTTGGTTTGAGACACTTCCATGAAATTTATGCATAATAAGGAATGACTACATCTATATAAAATTTACTGAACAATTTGAGAGGATCAGCCAGCCACCAGTACTTTTACTCCAAAGGTTTGTGTACTGAACAAAGCTTTTCCACAATAAACTCACACTCCACTAGTCTCAAGTGACCATGTGGCCCATTCTCCAAAAACCCTGTTGCATATCATTAACTAGAAACACATTCTTTACAGGAACTAGTGATAGGCTGAAATAGGAAATAGCTTTTCCAGCCCCTCCATGCACAACACAAAGACCCTGAACCAACTGTGTATCAATCCCCTGATCTCTGTTTCTTCTGTAGCAGGAAAATTATTCTCCATTTGAAGTTCTAGCTCAAACTTTTCAACCCACTTTTCCCCATTTATTCTATCCCTTCTTTCCCCCTTTTCCTGCATACTCTTGGCAATTAAGAATGCTTTGCTCTCCTACCAGTGCTGAAATGCCAAAGTAACATATGTTTGATAATGAGGTCTAGATCTAATTTGTCAAGGTATTTTAGATGTCTAACGATGCAAAGATGAGCCTACTGAGAGTTTCAAGCCTTCAGATTTCAACTTCCCACTTAAATAAAATTAAGTACTTGGATGTTTCTGAAAACTTCAGTAAACATGTATTTTTAAACACCAATTTACTTTGTAGGCATAAAAACAACTTTAATTTTTTTTTAATTTGGTGGAAACAATAAATTTCACATTAAGATGAAAACCTACTGTTAACAACCTTAAGTCTTTATCTTCCTTCACATTATAAAGGCTTAAGATTCACTTGCAAGAATGTACATCCTGTTTAAAACAAAACACATAATTATGTTTGAGCAAACTTTTTTTCCAATTAGGTCAGTTTTCTGGTATTGTTTACTCCAACAAGACTTGAATTGGGGCTATTAAATGTGAGATACTGCCCAGAAGAAATTAGCATGGCATATACTATAATTATTTATTCAATAACAGGTCAGATCATTACCATTTACCACCTGTGCAGAATGTAAATAATGATTCTTCTATTTTTGTTAAATCCCTAACTGCATTATAAAATATTTATACTGAGATACTGTCAGGTTGCTTTGGACAAGAGGCATTAATCTAAGCTGGATCTTGTGGACCCACATTGTAACACAACAAAAATATCACAAATGAGGCTTCTAATTATCTCCCTCCTAGCCCAGGAATAAATTACATTACTTTTTAAGGGTTTGAAGTAAGTTCTGTAAGAAACAAGCAAAAATTATATGCAGTTAATCCTGTTTTATTCATAAAGCAGGGGGGTAAAGAGTAGGGAAATGACTTTTTATCCACTAGACCAAGGGAAGGGCCAGGAATAGCATCCAGATTTCCTGAGCACTGAGCGACATGTCAGCAGGATACATCCTTCATCTTCATAGCTATGACCTTGGAGGAAGGGAAGGGGAAGGAAATTTGGATGAACTAATTCAGGTCTATTCTGTAACGTGAATGACTGAAGCCAAGCATTCCCAAAGAGCTGTAACAAGGGACTGAAATGATTTTGGTGACACTTTCCATTGCCTGAGCTGAGGCTACAAGCCCTGGTGATTACTTGATAAGACTACTCTCCTTGAGCCTGGGATAAGGTTGCATGTTCCTGGTCAGGCATTAGTATTTTCTTATCAAATTAAGGGAGCTTTCATCTGATAGCTTGATAACACAGGTGTGCAGCCCACACTGGCTGCATCCATCACTCTGAACAGAGCAGTGCACATGGCAGCAACTCTGAAAGATGAGACAACACATAATCTGTCCCAGTGCAGCCAGCACTTAGAGTGCTCAGATTGTTTCAGCCACAAGTCCCTTCCTACATATCTGACAGATAGCACAGCAAATGTGATAACAACTGAATTTCACCTTGTGATACTTTGGCGCATATAGAAGACATGAAAACCAGCTCTGACCTTTCCACTGTTGTGAAGAACATACTTCTAAACAAGTGCTATTTAAAAACACAGTGGTTTTTGATCAGAAACACCATGTCATCTGTTTTAGTTTAGCATCAGACATTCAAATTACACTTCTTAATCTTGTTATGCCGTCTGTAAAAAAATACAGCCTTGCTGAAATGAAATTAGTTCACCTAATAAGGCTGCAGGGATTCTATGGTTCCTCACCACAGTCTGATTTGCTGCTTAGGGAAGTATATCCTCATGGATAGATCATCACATTCTTGAACTTTGGCTTCTGTTCTTGTTTCCCTCACTAACTGAAAGGGTCACCTTCTTAGGTTTCATTTTCCCCACCTATAAAATAGACAACCTTCCCTCCTCGTACTATTGCTATCAAAGCACGTGCAATTCTGAGTAATGTGACTGAAAGGTTTACACATGAGGGCTGGATATAAATCATATCTCTTGGCAAACACTCAAGGAATTTAGAGAACTGGTCCATGAAATGACTGCAGAATCTATTGGGTAACAATGACCCTCTGTCCATCAGAGTGTATAGATTTGATTTACAGGTAGCCTGGTTTTCCCTCATTCCCAATCACTTCAAAATAAAATTAATTGTTTCTCTAGGTCCTTCTGCAGTTTGCTGAGCTTTGCCTACAAATAATCATACCTAAAGGGCGAAGTGCAGTCTGTATGGGTAGGAAGTCTGGTACTGTGAAATAAACAGGCCAAAAATGTCCACACACATTGATCAAACTGTGTATTTGAGATGGTAGGAATTTACTGGAACCATATACAGGAGCTGCAATATATTTTACCATCTGTCACCTCACCTGAGGGTCAAGAGAAAAGTCCCAAGAGAAGCTGTTGGAGTTCAGTACTATTTTTTTCCCTCCCTTCAAGGCCAAAAAAAAAGTTAGACAGGAGTGGAATCTCTAAGTGGCCATCAGAGTCCAGGTGCTGAGCCCCCTTGGGAAGGACATGGCTGCTCACTGCTGTCAGATCAGGCAAGGATGCACTGGGGACAACTCTGAGGTCACTGCCACTTGAAAGAGACTCTTCAAATTCTCAGGAATTAGCCTGGTGCTGGGATGGAGCCATCCACACATCTGAGCTGGGCACTGCTCCTAGTTAGTGAGCCAGCACCTCTTTAGAGCTCCATACAAAGACACCAGCTCAGCCCTGAAAGTGCAAATGCCTTTCTGTAGCTGCACAACACCTCAAGCTCATTAATTCTAATTCCAAATTAGTTAAAATTTCACTCAGATTATGTTGCTGGAGTGCAGAGGTTCACCCTGGCTGGGGATTCTTTCTGATCTCAGGGTAAGTTTTCTGGGTACGTAGAAAATCCCCAAATCCACAAGCTCCCAGGAGAGATTTTGGGCTTTTTCTGCATCGCCACTCTAGTCAAGCTGAATTTTAAAATTAAATTAGAATTTTAAATTAAATGCCCCTACCTGCTCCAGGATACGTTCCCAGAGATCTTCTGCATCTCACCAAGTATGGCCAGTAAGAGAGATGACTTACCACAGCCCACCTGTCCTACAATCATTGTTAGCTGACCTGGAAGGGTGGAAGGTAAACATAAGATTATGATTTACCAAATAGCTATGGAAAAATATCTTATTCTGTTTATATTATGTAATTTTGTACCTTGAGGGATGCGGATATCAATATTGGACAATGCTGGAGGACCTTCAGGTGTCCAAGTGAAAAATCCATTTGTGATCTATACCAAGATAGAGACAAAAGATAAACAGAAACCCAGCTTTAGAGCTCACTTTTTTTCCTCCAACATTAGAGACATTCTTTTTTCATTACACAGGAACAGAGTTAGCCTTTTCCCAGTGCAGGAAAGGGATCTTCAAGTGACTGACTTTCTAAAGGACTGTGCTTTGATGGGCAGAAACCTCTGAACTCAAACAAGCTTTATTAGACTATTAAAAAATTACTGAGAATTCATGAGGGGAAAAAAAGTTGCCATTTAGAGTTTCTCTTCTTCTATTGTTTTTAAAGTGRGTACATGTAATAGTGAAATGATTACAGCACAATTMAATTACATCCATGCCCAGTTTGCTCTCTGCAGAGCCCTGAATGTCACTTGAGACACAGTGCAGCTTTTCCAGCTATTGCACCACCCAATTTCCAAGCAGACCTGCAGAATCTTCCATGAAATTAGATGTTGCTGCCCATTAAAGCATCTTCCTTCGTATTTCTGACATGATTCTTAGATAATCTAGGTTTTGCTGGATACAGAAATTGTTTCATTGAACAAGATTAAAACCAGGAAACAAAACCTGTTCATGACTTTAAATGGAGATTTCCATGGATACTGTGAGAAACAATTTTAAAAGGCATACATTTATACAGGACCCTCTTCTCTCACTTTTTCAGAGACTCTAAAGCCTTCAAAGCCTTTCAGTTATGCAAGGTAGGACAATTTTCCATCTGAGAAGAGTGGAAGAGGACACTTTTATCCCCCCTTGAGAAAAATTGATGTTCCTATCTTGAGCAAAAGCGAGTGTGGTGTTCCTCTGGATTACCAAAGGCAGCCAGAGGATCCTCTCTCAACTCAAGCCCCTTCCTGGGCCAGGAGCTGCAGACCTGCACAAATTCCCAGACCCAGGGGCACCAATGGCAGTGGTGTCAGCAGATGGTGCCAAAGATTATCCCCGGCCTGGCTTTCTGTTCAAGTCGTACAGAGATTCCTGCATTGGCCTCTCCTTTGTGACAAACTCCTCTGTTGTCATTCCAGGCATCTTTTGACCCAACACTGCCCCCAAAATCCTCTTTCAAATATTCCTTTTATTTTCCTGGAAATCTGTTCAAGAAGGATGCTGCACCAATTCAGCATGTCTAAAAAAAATCTGAAAGCATTCCCAGTTGTCCTACTTAGTCCCATGAAACTGAATTATTCATCCTCTTTTGCTGGAAATGCAAATGTAATGGCAAACTTCCTAAATAAACAGCTTCATCACTATAACAACCATCAGGATTTTTATTACTTCTGGCCACATCCACAGCAAATGAAGAGCATCAATATTCAAAGTGGCATGGGCAATTGTAATTTTTTTCTTCAGACAAGTTAGGTCTTTGGGAGTTAGTTTTTAGTTTCATCTGAGGAAAAGCTACTAGGAATTCCAAAACAGGAAGGGAAGATCCATGATGAGATTATTTTGGGAATGTCTAGAACAAATTCTTTTTGATTTTCTTCATCCCATTATTCCATACAGACCCTGGAACTGGAATAAAGAGTTCTGGGATACATAAAGTGTTGGGTCAGATGATCTTTTGAGGTTCCTTCCCACCTAGGCTGCTGTAAGTTAAAAATTTTGGACCTGAGAACAGGGCTAATAACTTAAACACTCGAAACAGAAAATGGCTGGGTGAAATCTAGAGGAATAACTGCAACTAATCACAACCTAGAGATTAGCAGTTAATTCTTAAAAAGAAAGACAGACACAAGAAAGGTGGAGGTTAACTCTGACAAGTGTCTCACAGTTCATAGAAATGCTGGTTCTTGAACTCAAAACTACGATCAGAGTACAAAAGTGACTATTAGTGAGCTAATATAAGTGCTATTAGAGTGACCTTCATATCACCTTTACACAAAAATCATCTGCTTCTGTGATGTTAATGGGTCTTCTCATGTGAGAGCTGTAATTGTTCCAGTCCTCCCTGGCAGGCCTCTTGCGGTTCACAACCTTGAGTGGCTGTGCAAAATCAGAAAGACAGAAATAAGCACTAATTGGTGGCAGCATCAGCAAAATGTCCTCAACCCTGGCAACCACAGTGGGAATGATACAGTTCAGGATATTAAAATAGAGGTTTTTGCAATTGCAAGAAATAATCAGTAGGAAATGGAGAAGTGAGAAATTTATTCTGGGTGCAAACGACTGCAGCCACTTCACTGGCAATGAGACAGCTTTACTCACCACTGCTTGGTACTTGCTGTGATTGTCTGCACTTCTTAGCTCTGAAGATTTATCATGCTCTTCTCCAATTTCTTCACTTGACAAGAATTCACTCAATTTCTGCACACTGAAAGGGAAAAAACCCCACAACCACACCTCAACCTCAAAAGTAAAACTTTTGTTCATGCAATGCTTATTACAGAGCCTCCCTTCTGGTATTTCAGCTGCGGTCTGCTGCAGAGTTTGTTTGTTCTTGTTTTGTTACAGGTGTGTGAAAATGTGCAATGGGAAGCTACTGCAAGGAAGCTTTCAAAACCTGTCCTGTTGCCTCTTAACTGTGATATTTTCACAGTTTGTGCAGATGTTCCTCAACACCAGACATCACCAGAGAGATCTCCAGCAAAGGTTTTTCCATGCATTTGGTGGGACACACAAGGGCTACAACAGTGACCTGTTTTGAAGCCACCCACCCAAGTAGAATTAATGTCATTTATGCTGAACAAGAGTGGTCCAGACAGTCCTACTGAACAGTCTTATGAAAGCTGCACACTGTGAGCCAAATTCAAGCAGCGAAATATGGTGAAATATGATGTGCAAAAGGTAACCAGATAAAGGAATATACCTTAACAGAATAGTATTCAACAGATGAGATATAAAAGGAATCCTGACAACCAGCAACAAAGAAGAAGGCATAAAATTTTCACTAGCTGCTTTAAGATTTAATTACCTAAGAGAAAATGTGCCTTTATTAAGACATTTAACAGATCAGGGCATCAATTTTATCTCTGTACCTGACTTTATAAAATGTATGTCTAATCTACTCACAGGGAGAGCAAATGAAATTTGTGAAAGAATTGGATTGAATCATGAACTCAACATCAAAGAAGCTCAATTAGCTGGAAATAAGTTAACTATCAGTCTTCAAAATTATAAAGTGCCAGAAGGTCTAAAAATAAATTTATGGACAAGAGCTGAAAAAAATTGATTTCCATGTCTAGCCTCAGGCTAACTGGGGAGAAAGAGGAAAAACAATGCCACTGAAGCATTGTCATACGTGGTGATCTGTTAGGATGCCAGTCTTCTAAAATAAGAGTAAACCTGCCAAGATTTATTTTTGCATTTCACTACCAGGGGTTTCTTCTTTCTGCCTGAGGCAGACTCCCAGCTCTGCTAACACCAGTCCTGCAAGCAGAGATCAAGGTCACCTGGGACTCCAAGGAGAAAAGTTTTGGAGTTTTTCTGTCAACCTGCCTGATTGCTATTGGCAGCTGAAGACTGAGATCAGTTGATCTCTTAGAGCACTCAGTAGAGGGAATTTAGTTAGAGCAGGAACTACAGTCTAAACAAAAAGGGGGAGAATACTTAGGATGGGATAAGAGGAATAGTAATTAATTTGGGATGAATTTTTGATCAGAATTCCTTAATGGGAAGGTCTTATCTCAGAGGAAGTGATTCTAAGCTCAATTGCTAGGGATATTGAGATCCATTTGCACAAAGCTCTGGAAAACAGGGCTAGGAATCTTACCCTTTTCGTTCAGTGAAGCAAACATTTAAAAGAACATTTTAAACGTCTTTGAATGGACCAAATGATGGTTTAGATGCTGCCTAAATGGATTTGCTATGCAGCTGCACCTACATTGTCCGCATGAAAAATTCCACTGATATTTGAAAATTGCTCTGAAGACAGGAGGAGCAGAGAAGTCCCCCTGGTATCCAGAGTGAGGAGGGGTAGGAAGAGAAGACAGCAAACATCCTCAGGCCAGGCATATCCAAACAAGAGTAGGTCTCTATTAATCCATCCAACAATTTGATTTTCTTCTTTAGTTGTGTATCCAGGTGTCTGTACTCTCTGAAAACCGCTGCCCAATGCTCTGCATAACTCTGGAATTTCTGCTCCTGAGGCAATTGCTCAGAAGAAACACAGAAGAGCTGTGAGAAAATCTTGTGTTAGAGGCAACAGTTCTTATTTTCAGGATGCCAGACTGTTCTAACTCTTAAAGAATAGGAAAAGGACATTCTCTGCAGAGCTCTTGCTGACAGCACAATTCCAGTACTCCAATATCTCTACAGGGGAACTTATTTTTAAGCCACAGAAAGGACATATTGATTAAAACAGTGTTATT
>PYHW01009940.1:946875-983127 GCA_013186435.1 Turdus rufiventris | reverse complement strand
CCAACAAGATACCTCCAGAATAACCCATGAAGAACTCCCAACTAGCAACAATTAATACTTGGCTGATGCTAATCGCTCTCAAATTGCTTCTGTGGCATTAGCAGGCACAATTCATTTGCAGAGAAATCCTTAGACAAGCCAAAAGAAATGCCTGTTGGTTACAGGCAGTGTCAGTGTGGGCTCCCAGGCACTTTGCTGGCTGCAATCTTTGCATGACAATTTGCCGTGGTTCTAGGGACTACCACAGTGGCTGCAAGACATTTCCTGCCAGCTGCTGATGCTCTCAGATTTCACACTCCTTAGGAGAGAGGGCACAGCTGTGACTTTGCACTGTCAGGGAAATTTCAAACACTGAAGGCAATCTCAGCCTTGTGCTGCAGTCTCCCATTTCCAAAGCAACAAAGGCAATTAAGCAAGGGCTGGTGTCCACTATGTGTCCTACAGTTTAAAAAAGCTTGTCAGACAGCTTCAACAGAGGTCATAAAGTTGTCCTAATAAAAGGAAGCCCTAACTCTGCTTCCCTCTCCAGTCAGGTAGAGTTACACTGCATATGAAAAAGCATTAGGTGGTTTTTGTAATAATCTGTTGATATTCAAAATCCCCAGTGAAACAGCAATTCCACTGGTTGTTATTTGGTTACCTTTTGAACACTCAAACTATCATGTTCATCAGAAGGTAAAAATTCATCAAGGTTGGATTAGACATTTAGTCATTAACTGACTGTGACTCTTGGAAGAGATTTTTAAGATTTTTTGTTTGCTTGTTTCAGTCTATCTCTGCCCCAACAGGCAGCAGCTGAAAAACAAGAGGTACATACTGAAACACATGTCCTTCTCTGATTACCTTTTACCTTTTCACATACTTGATGGAGGGGAAAGCAGTTTACAAGAACAGATAAATCATCACTGAATTTGTAAACTGAAATTGTAAAACAAGCAAAGGACACATTCTCAGAAATTGGGTAGGTGTAGATATTAATTTTACAGTTCTCACCTTACTAATGCTTTGACAGTGGATCTAACCACACTGGAGAGCAGGAACAATGGAGACACAAGGATATGAAACAGGGAGAGGGAGGCAAATGCCACTGATGGGGAGAAGTCAGCCTTTCTTGTCAGATGGGCATGGACAACGAATGTCTGCAAAGAGACGAACATCACTCAGTGCCTTGCCATACAGAAGGGAAAAGACTTCATATTTCACAAGCATTTCATTTACAGTATCTTAATTCATACTCTCTTTACAGTTTGGGGGAGTGCTGCATGCTCTGGGCTGCTTCTGGTCACAGAAGACAAGTGGGCATTTTCCATTTTCTCCCAGAAGAACTGCAAATGTGTAGCAGGTTTGCATTATGTTCTTCTCCTCCTTCCCCAATTCCACGTCACTTATACTTGAAAATACAGTCATAATTTACACCATTTAGAAAAGTCCATACTTACTATAAGTACAGCTGCAATTGGTATTGCTGCATTCATAAAGACTGTGAAAGAAAACAGGTAGGAACATTTAGAAACAATTTTCATTCAGACATGCTAAACGCTAAAATACTGCTAGCACTGCTTTACAAGGGTGTTTTCTACCCTCTTACCCTGCATGTCTGTCCCCTCTATCACAACCTGAGGATATTATTTAATCATCACCTTTTCATTTTAACCTTCACTCAACTTTATTTCATGTAAGTAAATATGTAAGTAACACAGAGGAAGAATAGACTCTCTAGCTAAAATAGAACTCAGGCATCAGTACAGGTGTAACAGAAAAAGGTTAGACACTTGTGTTTTGTTTTGTGTTTAAACTGTGCCTGTCCTTTTCTTTTCTCAGATACAGCAACTTTCAAACAGTGAAAGCTCTTCCCAGATAATTTATCTTAAATTTTGTACTCATGCTTATATAAAATATGAGCCATTGGAATTTGCCGGTTGCTTTCCTTTCTATTTTTTTTTTTTTTTGTATTTTTTTCAATTATGCAAGTGTCCAGAATAATAAATTTTTGTCTAAAATAACTATTTTGCAGCTAAGGTTTTACATTTAATTAGTCAAAAGGACTTTATTACTGGAAAAAGGTGGACTAAAAACTGGAAAAATGTTCAGCTGCTCTGGATATTTTAGTAACAGTAACCACTGTTATCTTCCTGTGAGAAAGGCTGGAATTATTTCGCTTCTGACAGATCAGGCAAAAAAATCATATAAGTAGGAAAACCACTCATTACTTTCTCTGTTTCTTCTGAGTTTTAATGCATATTAAATCCTGTAAAGATGTCATCCAACTTTGATTCTGGTAGGGGCATTTCATTAAAACACAGGAAGAGGTAATTTCTATGATAGCTTTTTTAGCACACATGAACAATTCCATATTCATATAGCCTGGATCCTGGCACAGGGGTGAGGCACACGAGATCCAATTTCCATGTGGTCTTGAAATGGAATTTTCATGTGGCCTAGCCAACACTGCCCTGAAACTTGTAGGTATATTTTCTGTAATTCCATGAAAATCTATTCCTTATGAATAAAATAGCTCCAACCACATTCTTCATTTTTGTTAGTAGCTGTGTGTACTTAGAAAAGAATTCCAGAGTCTATTCAACACTCTGTTAAAAGAACTACATATAAAAATCTCTTTTCTGCTTTCTTAGTGTTCTGGCATCTGCCTGCCTTCCTCTAGATCACAAATACATACAATTGTGGTACTCAACTGCCTTTGAACTTTTTTTTTTCCCTAAAGAAAATAAATCGTGTTCATTACAATATTGACTAACATGTTTTGGGCTGATTATGCCTCTCATTCTAATTATACTTAAGGTAAGAGAAAAGAGCAAGTTCTCCTGCATTTGTATTCCCTTTTTAGCCAGCAAAAGTGTGAGTTTGCAAAGTGTAATTTCTGCTAAAGTCTGAAGGTGTAAGGAACTCCTAGGCTGGAACAATAAGAACCTCTATAACCAAAATTGTAAACATCAACATAAACCTGCACTGCCTTACCCCAAGCTGAGAAGTTATCTCCTGTGTCTCACACAAATATCACACATAATGCAAAGTAAGAATGCAATTCAATCTTGGAATGCTTCAAGAAGCATCAGTAAATTATTTAAAGTTTTTCTAATAATACAGATTCTTATGTCATTATTTCACACAATAATCTGTATCCCTGGGATAAATACACATTTTCTAGCTGCTGCAAATGACTGTGAGGATTTAAAATCCAATAAGTCTTCACAGCCCTACAGCTGAACCCGTGGCCCTGACTATAAATAGATTTTAATGCCACATAAAGCACTGCAGACAAAGGGAAACCATGTATGTTGATCTGAGTATATGACACAGTTTCTGGTCTCACAGCCTGCAGCTAAATTCTGTTTTATGTCAAAGCAGAAACTCCTCACCAAGCCCACAGTGCTTAGGATTGCCAGAGAGAAATTCTGGTCTCAGAAGACAATGAATACTTCAATTTAATGTCAGTTAAATGATCTTTCCCTTTGAGTACATTGCCTACGTGATCCTAAGAACTAGGCTTCCTTATTATCCCAGGAGATATTTGTACAGGTACCTAGCAGCATTCAAAAACTTCTTGCTAGAATATTCCATTTCAATAACATCTCACAGACTATATTTTCTTCAGTGTGACTTTACTAATTATTTCTAAAATAATACAGTAGCAATTATATAGGTTTTGCATACAATCCCTCAAATACAGAGTTCAATTTGCTGTAGGTATTTTTAAAAGCACAATAAAGTCTTAAAGTAGCTAGAAAAATAACAGGAGAGGAAAGAATCTGAAGACAGAATGATGAAATTGCCAGGATGCTCATGTTTTTCTTTCCAGTACATAGAAATGGTTTTAAGAATCCATTATTTTAACAAGAAATTCAGGTTTTGATTAAGAACATGTAAGTACTGTCTGTTGGAGCTTCAGTGCAAAGACAACACATGTAATTTGTATGCTCTGAATTGTGCAAAATTCAGAAAAAACCCTCAACAAATAAATCTCAACATCAGCTTCCTCTTGAATGCTTCTAAAAGAGAATACTGCTGGCTACAGTCTATGAATCACTTGTCCCTTGAAAGCTTTTGTCCAGCAAAAGTAAATTCTTTGAAGCACTTATTTTCTCTTTTAGGCATATTTCCCAAACAAGCAAAGTTCTACTGAATTAAATGGAGGGTCTGACTGGATGGAAAGTGAGGAGTGCAGATCAGAGCCTAAAGCAACCGAAACAATCTCAACAGAGAAATGGTAAACTCATTAGTAGCTAATAATTCAGTAGCACTTAGCTGAGCAGTGGATTAGGATGGAGGAACAGACTTACTGGATATGGAGGTATAAAGGGCAAAAGACTTGAGGCTAGTCATTTCTTTTTGTCTGGTTTCCTCCACGCTGCTGTGAAATATGTGCTCCCAAGCATAGAGCTTAAGGAGCTTAATGCCCCGAAGCATCTCATTTGTCTTCTTCAGTCTCTCGTTGGAGTACTCCTGCAACAGTTACACACACATTTACCTGAAGAGTACAACAAAAACACCGCTTCCCTAAGCATAAAGATGGCACAAAAATTATAAACACAGTTGCTCATTTCTATCACAAACAGCACTGCTCCCATCTGCAGGAATTTCTAGGTGACACTGACAGAATGATTGGATGCTGCAAGAACGAATGCTGTCCATGTTTCTGGAAGTGTGCATACTGTTGATGGGAAAGAATTCCTGTACACACAGGAAGAGGCACAAATAACTCTCATTACTACCCATGATCTGTGGTGGAAGAGATTTCAGCAAGCTCTGGCTCCATTACAAGTTCCTGTGGCTTCCTTGGCAGTGCAAGAGCTGCTGAAAGGGGGAATAAGGTTCAGAGCAGCTGGGCATGGGAATGCCAGTGAAGCAAGGTAACTTTTCCAGAAGTGATGCAGACAAGTGAGGGATCAAGGAACAGCTTGTGATTTAGCAGACCTCTAAGGTCCCCAGTCGAGGCACACACTGTGGGAGTCAGGACTGCATGGATTTTGTTTAAATAAGTCCATTTGATGGATTTCCATATCTGGGATCTGAGTTTGGATGCAGCATTCTTCTTCCTTTCCCCTTGGACACATGCCCTGCACAACTCACTCAATTTGTGCACTGCCCAAAGCTACTTCAGTCAATGACTACTGACTATCCATATTTGTAAGTTAGGTGTTTTTTAAGGTTTTTTTTTTTAGGAAACCATACTTGCTCAAAAATATAAACCCCCAAAAATATGTATTTACTGCTTACACTTACCATCTCACATTCTCAAATGTGACATTCCTGAACACTATGAAATGTTTGAGAAAAAATTCTGAGTCAACATCCATGGCCATCTTTGTAATTCCAAGCACAGACCAATGCATAATTACCAGATATGATATTTATATCACAAATGAGTTTGGAGACACTTACCAACGTGCTTCTCTGGGCCTGTGAGAGTTTTGTGGCTACAAAGTACTGAACAGGTGCAAGGACTATGATTACTGCTGCTCCAATTAAGGCACTGATTCCAAGAAGGTAGTAGAGTAGAAGAACTCCTACAATTATCTGTTGCAATAAAAGAGGTGAGGGAAAGATCTTTGTTTCACTTGGGGTATGCACCACAAAGACCAATTTCAGGGTAAGGGACAATGTTCAATCAACAACAGTCACCCCAAATGTCAAAGTTCAGCACTGCTGGCACAGCCAATGTGATCACTCAGGGCTCCTCTCAGACACCCACCCAGTGCTCCTCCCCAGCCTGGGCATTCTCTGCATTTCTGTTTCTGTATTTCTCCCCATTATGCACAGTAAAAAAGTTTTACAGTTTGTGTACTTTCTATAATTTAACTCTCAAAACTATTTTTAAAAAACTTTATTTTAAAAATAAATAAATTTTAGAAAAACATCTTGAAATAAAATTTAATTTAAAAATACTTCCAAATAAGACATTATACCACTGAGAACACTCACCTCAAATAATCTTGGACAAAGTAGAAAGGGCCTGTTTTAAAGATCTACAGTGCCAGATAGCAATTACTTTTGAAAAAGGGTTAGAGAAACAGTGCAAAAAAAAACAAAACAAAAACCCTGGTCTTTGAATAAGTAAGAATCTAGAGAGAAAGACACAGTCTGGATGCAGAGGGTTTACTGTAAGCAGCTCAATAAACACAAACAATATAAACAAGCTACCAAATTTAATTATCATTATTATAATGACTGACTCCCGAACAATCTGCAACATTGACAATCTAAGTATTTAAAAATGTAATCTGATAAATCTATCAGAAGACAAAGGGATAGAAAGTTAATTTCATACAAAATTTCCTTTAATTAAAAAAACCTCAATAATTGGAAATTTCCTTGAAGCGTTATCTACTACTCTTGCTATGTTTGTACCCACTCATAACCTTCACAGAAGCAGTTTTCCATCATTTCCTAGCTCAATAGCCACCTGCCTATTTCCACACATTTATAGGAATTTGCTGTTTACATGAAAAAAGGAATGTGGAAACTACAAACTTCCATCAATTTAAACACAGAGAGAAAAGATATTTTTTTTCCCCCTCAGGAACCCTGTGATGCCTCTCTACAGCTGAACTATACTAAAACAGGACTCTCAAATGAGCAACAGTATTGACTTAGAAAGTATGCACTGATGTGAAAGTAAAATCCCATTGTATATGCACCACAACTCTAGTAAGAGGCAAGGTTAAATTGCAAATTAAAAAAACTTTTCGGTGATGAATAAGTGAGCAATCTGCTTCCACCTGAAGTCAGAAAATTAATGAGTGTCTGAAGCCAAACAAACCACACAAGTCCTCTGCCAGATACCCCCATCAGAGCTTTCCTCCCTAACACAAAATCTTGGTTTTTACAGACTGAGATTTTCACTCCCAGCTGCTCCATCATGGGCAGATGCTACGGGCACTCAAAATACAGGAAAGTACTGAGGAGTGAGAAGCCACTGCAGAACACTGACTCCCTTTTTTCCTGCTTTCCCTCACTACTGCTTGATTGTCAAGGACATTATGGGACCACCTGGTTCTAAAAAGAGAGCATCAGCTTCTCCCATAGACAAGGAGAAAGCAATTCCAGCTGGATGCAGAGGGAGTTGCTAGCTCACAGCTGCTTTTCCAAACCTCATCCTAGCTAATGAGAGGGGCAGTCTTTGCAAAAAAAATCCCATGTTTCCAATAGGTTAAAAATGATCCCATTTTCATCTTTGTAATGTGATAACACAGGCAAACTTCTGAAATATGTTCAACGTGTATGGAAAAAAAACAGAGTGAAGAATTGTATCTGAAAAGACCCGAGCTGAAATCTTATTGAACACAATTCTCTACCACATCACAAAGTATGGAGTTAGGAATAAGAACACAGATAACATCTGAGCTCTGGGGGACGGTATCTGGCAGGTGGGAAGGCTCTCATTAATAAGCCTGAGAAGGCAAAAATCATATTTAAAAAAAGCCTTTGTAATGAAACACTGCTTCTCTTTCATCAAAATCCCAAAGCTCTTCTGTGCCAGAGATATATATCAGGAGTGGAAAGCTCACCAATAGCTCTGGTCATTTTGTCTTGATTATTTATTGAGGATGGCAAATACTTGCAGCCAGGAACTGCTTTGTGGGCAGTTTTGAAAGAGACAAATGTCCTTTCATTACAAGTGTAAGCTATCCCTACCAATGAGCCAGAGATATGAGAATACAGCATTTTTTAATAATCACAATGAAATCAAACAAGGGTGTTTATAAGGCGTGGGGGGAAGGCTTTTCTAAGGTCTCACTTTGCTCCCAGGGTTTGAGCCAAACTACTGAGGGCATCTTTCAACTGATTGGCATCCCTGGGCCTCTTCTCATGGATTTCAATAACACTCAAACAGCAACTTAAGGCAATGATAAAGCTCCCATTGACTCCAGCCAGAGCAAAGATGGGGCTCAAATTATCCAGACTGTATAGAAAACCTAACTTGTCATGAATGGCTATTACAAAATCTACAGCTCATGCTGAAATGTTGATTGCTAGATTAAGAGCTACAAAACAATTAAAAATAATTTTAAATAATAATGGAGTTTGTGAAACGTGGTATTAGCCATCTTTCAAGCAGCCTGTAATTGTTTACACTGCCTCATGAAACAAGGTACTGAATGAATGCTTGGAAAATAATTTTCGTGATCAATGTGACTCTCAGATTTTAGCAAGGAGCACACTACCCACAAAACAGGAGCATGCTCCAGCACTGATCATCCTCATCTGGTGAGGAACATCATAGGGGGACTTTTAATGCAAATATAATTGTATTTTCTGCAGACTGTGAGGAAGTCTTTGAGTCTGTGACTTCTGGCCCATTAGTGCAAAATGTTGTTACAGTAGATCAGCAGAACTAGTTCATACCTCCTTCCATGCAGGAGTAACTGCATTGGAAGAGAAAAATGCATTCATACTGTGTGAATTCACCCACATTGCGACCTCAATATGGCCACAATCACCTTAAATCTGAATATTTTAACAGGCATGGTTTTATACATTTCACACATGTAGAAAGCACAGATTAAAAGAAGCCATCAGTTAGTAAACTGCTGATTGTTTACCCCTCAGTATGCTCACTATCCTGACTGGAGGCTTTGCACAAGCCTCATGGAACTAGCAAGAGTTTTATCAGAGGTTCAGACAGATTACTTCTTCCTCCAAGTCCTACTGCAGTCTCAGAAGCAATCTACCCCCACTACCAGAGACACTAAAAAATCTGTGGTAACACAATACATGTAACTAAAGTGTGAAAATTTATAGTATTTCAGGAAGACACTTATTGGTTTTTCAGAGAATGAATATTCCCCAAGACTGAGACTACACAAGAGGATACAAGATGAATTCAAAGACTCGCTTTATCTGACAATAAAAAAGGACTTGAATTGCTCCCCCCCAAGTATTTTCCTTAGTGAGAGGAAAAAAATTCAGGGCAAATAGCTAAATCAGGCTTTTTTTCCCCCAGGTGAGGAAGTTATTTGGGTTTATCACATGCTCAGATCATCTGAAGACCTGATCTTCAGAGGAGTTGCTCATCTGATATGTAGCAGCTTGATAAAAAACCTCCTGTATTTAACAGGAACAATTACAAAATCAACTCAATTTTAGTAAATATCTTTATTGTCAGAAAAAATCCTGATGGCCAGTAGTCTAACACCTCACTCTCTGAAAGACACTCATACAGTTTACCCAGTTATCTGAACTGCTGGCTTTTCTTCCCCATTCCCAGCTTTTCAATGTCATATTCTTACATGCTTAACATCTTACAGAAGAAAATCACTAGTATAAAATGCTGTTGGACACAAACTCCTAAGCAACACTCCTAAAACCACATTATAAACTGCCAGAAATCCAATCTGCCAGTTGCAATCTATATAGACTCATGAAAACCATTTAACTTTTAGGCAAGGGCAAGCAACCCAAAATGCAAAGCTGTTGCATAGACTATTTGCAGGTTTCTGATTTACACACTGCCAAATCAGCCTCTGTGTGGTGTTGGAACCAGACTGCCTTTGGGACATGAACACAATCAAGTTTTCATCATCTTTTTGAGACTAACTTACACACCAAGAAAATATCAATTTCATCAATAAGTGAATTTAAACCCTACTACCTCTTCTGTTTTTATTTACTGCTAGCAGTGAAACACATCCAACAAAAATGCACCAAGTAGTTGGCAGAAAGCAGGAAGACTTGCAGGGTATTGAGTATCAGATGAAACTTCATGCTTTACTGTGAGCATTTTCAGGAAATTCTTAAACAGAAGTATGGGGTGAGCCGAGTGGGCAAGGAGACTGAAGGGATCAGACTGGTATTTAGATACAGGAGGCCAAAGAAACCAGAGGATAAAGCAGCAAAACAATTTTGCACAACAAATATGTTAGAACAAAAAAAAAAACCAAAAAAAACACCAAAAACACACACACAAACAAGAAAGCCAAAACAATGACAAACTGTGGAGTTTGTCATCCAAAAAGCAGCAGTAGCTTCAAGGGATGTCCAAAGGATCATCTCTAAGCAATCATATTTATGCTACTTCTCTTGCTTCTGCTAGGATTCAGAAGACAAATGATTGCAATATCTTCCAGTTAACTTCCCTGATGTAATAAACAAATGCACTGCAACCTGCTGTACCCTATAAATTCTTGTTACAAATGCAAAGCATTTTTGGCAGCAGACAAGATCCTAATACAATCATAAATACCTAAAGTCCAGTCACAGATGTGGAAACTATTACAGGCAATGTTTTGAAATGTTAATAACTTGAAATTTTATTTCAAGTTAAAGATAACTTATTTAATATCCCCACCTTCATAAAGCTCACATGCAATGAACCACTACAGACTGATGTGCATTGAGAACAAAAGCACATTCAATCACCTTACCTGTACTGGCATAGCCCAAAGGTTAGGGCAGAGGAAGAAGAACCACATCAGCTGATTTGTGTCTATGGCAACCAGGTTACAGATCTGGCCTGCTGTCATCTCCCCCATAGACATGTTAGAAGTTGAGAGCTGCATAATTTTATTGTATATTTTTGTCTGGAAGAGAGATCAAAAGGTAGTAGCATACAGAAATAAAATGAGACTTCCAGCTCCATCTAAACCCCAGGCCCAGCATGCTAAGGGAAAACAATATTTTCAGTAACTTGAATGCAGACAGTAAAATTTGGCCTTTTATGTTATTTCATCAAATTTAAAGCTACTATTCTTCACTGACACAAAGCACAGTACTGCTTCCCACATTGTGGTTGTCTAAGTACTCCCTTTTTGTACCTCTGCAATTCAATAAAATAATGAAACTGCCCAAAAATGTCCAAGAACCACATCAGCAACTATGATTTATACCTCCAGCATCTCCACAGAGTGCCCTTCCTGTAACTAACACTAAGGTATTATTAGATTCAATAAATAATCTCCAACGTATTATAATCCTTGTTATTTTTCTCTGGCAATTGATTCAGGTCCCATCCAACCTCAGAACAATATTCCTGGCTGAGAACATTGCTACATTTTGCTTAGAGAACTTAGTTCAATTCACAGACAGTGAATGTCACAGGTACAATTCTGTACTGGATTAAGCAGATGCCTCAGTGTAGGCATCAGGAATAAAAACAACTTAGTACAGAATAATAAAAGCATACTTCTACCAGCTAGTTTGGTAAAAACCAAAGAGGACACACTGAACAGTGGCAGATTTACACAGGACAGGAAGAGAGAAAAAAAACTAAAGAAAAAAAAGGAAAAAAAAAATAAAAATACTGGCACAGAGACTGCCATTAACACTGATCTTAGCAGCTTAGAGTGCTGACTAAAAATTTTCCAATTTGAATAGTCCAGCTGGCATTATCTGGACCTCTAATATGCAGAATAGCAAATACAATGTTTTCCTTAAGCAAAATTTATTTAGCACTATTTTCCAGCTATTCCCCTACTGCACTTGCTTTGGTACTTGTCTTTTTCAGTCATTTGCAGCTCTTCCAATTGATACCAGTAATGGGTTTGGGTTCTTTTTTTCATACTTTTGGGTCAAATTTTTATTCCTGTAGAATTTTTCTACTTCACTCTAGTCAGGCAAAAGCAGTGGATAGAATCCAGAAGTCTGTCAGCTGACAAGTGCTTCCAAGTGTAAGATCAAAAGAGAATTAAACAATTAGGCTGCTATTGAAAGCATCCATCTATCACAGAGACTCCCCACAAGATCCATGCAGCTCAGGGGATAAATAGTGCAACTTATAAGTTACACTAAGCCCGGCTTTCATGCTGTCACAGGGTAGGTTTCAGTCCTTTAGGCAATCCCACACTGTAATCTTACACCAAATTCTCATTTCCAGGCACAGGGCTTTTAATGCTACATCAAACTTGGATCTGTCCTTGTCACTTACACAATGATTGCAGAGCCCATTTTTGCAACCTGACTTATGTTCAGTGCTTACAGACTCCACTGTGCCTGGTAGATTTTGTGCCATGATCCATGGAATAAAACACTACTCCATGCATTTGGAATACAACCTATCCTTCTGTCCAAAATTTATTTACAATACATTTTGAAGTGGTTTTATTTGCATGGGATGCGACATGACCAAAAATGCCTTTGAGATGGGAGAGGTGCAGTTCACACCTGAACTACTTGAAAAGTTACATTCAGTTTTACTGTAAGCAAATTTTTGCTTGAAGGTAAGAAGAAATACAGCATTGGAAATTAAAAATAAACTCTTATATAGAACCATCAAAATAAGATGCAAAGAAAACAACTCAGGGCTAATAATTTCTAGCAGCAATGGTACATTCAATACATTTCAGGAGAGAAGCATTTCAGAATTTAACAACTAAATAATTCATATTTACAACAACATGTTTATGAGGGTGTGAAAAGGTTAATTAGTAATATATTGGGTACCTGTATTGCGCCTCTCAAGTTGATTCCTGTTTCAATAGCAACATAGTATGATGCTTGCAGAAATGTCCTTTGCAATAGAAGGGCAAAAAATAAGAGTACAGCCAAAACATAAGCATTGGACAGGAACTCTTGTGATGAAATAAAGAAAACACCAAGAATTTTAATCTATTACAAAAAAAAAAAAAAAAAAAAAAGTTAGAAATCAGGTGCAATGGTAATTTAACTCCCAGCTTTGCATAATTAATAAGCAGAGATAATCAGTTTATTACTTTGAAAGTGCTCCCAACCTTGCCTGAAACTTCAGTTTATCAATTCCAGAAACAGTCTCATAACATGCCAACTCAGTAAGCCTCACATAAATGCAGAATGACGCTTACAGGATTTCTGATATCCTTCCAAAACTCTAGAACACTGAGTAACTCCATATGGTCATTTATCAAAAAATGTGCACTGCCCATCATCAGAAAGGAACAGTTAACATCCTTTGGGAAAAATACTCTCATTATTTTAACACCTCAGGTTGCTGAACACTAAAAATGACCTTCAGAACTTGTAAAAAACCCAAAACTCTTGGAACCATGCAAATTATTTTGGCCTGCAGCATCTTGTTCACTTTTATATATGGTCATTACCTTCTATCAGGCTTATGAGATCACCAAAGTGCATTTTGAAGCACTTCACACCTCAATGGGAAAACAAATGCATCGATTTCAGATTGTATTCAACAAGATGACATCCTTGGTGCCACAACAAGCTGAGAGGTTGGCTCACCATGGGAAGCCTTCTGTAACTAAAATGTGTCCATTTTCCTCTTTCTCCTCTTGGCTTGGTTCCTTCAAAACTTTGATTGCTGAATTGGGTTTCCATTAAAGGCAAAATTAGGAAGATGATTCTGTTCCCTTTCAGAGGTCTTGCCACTTACACTCCTGTTATATCCCTTGCTCAGCACATTTTTTATTGCCCACATAGTTTCTTTGCTATTGAAGTTTTCACAACTGCTATAGCACTTAATCAGCTATATTTCACAAACTCTCAGTGTCTGTACATTTTACGAGATCTGATCTGCACCTCACAGTTAACTTCATAAAAAACCCCATATGGCAAGTTCATACAGAGGCAAAATGTAGTTTTTAAAGCTGTTCTTCTGGCTGAGCCAGCTGGAAAAGGAACAAACTTCTCCCCACTCTTATTTACATCCAGGTTGCTCCAACCTGCATGCTTCTGTTGCTCACTGTGCACGGATTTCTTCTTGAGCCTATTCAAATCATTGAGATAAGAAAATCAGCACAAGTAAAAAAATAATAGGCCAAATGAACCAAAAGAGTGGTCAATCAATGCCAGAGATAAAGCAAAAGGAGAAAACAGGAGCAGAAGTAACAAGGAATGTAAAAGGAGGAAGATTTAAAAATCTGTACTAGGTGCAAAACTCTGAACAATTACAGTACACGTCAGCAATTATAGATCAGATAGAGACATTTAACTATTTTACTTATTTGCACCTTAAAGCGATTTTAAAACCCTAATTTATTACTTGTCCCATATCAATTCAGATAGGCTTCAGCAGCATTTTGTACTACAAATAGTCTGTGGCATACTAAAAATGAGTTTCACTTCCAGATTATTTACAATCTTACAAGTTCAGGTTTTCAGTGCTGTCCCTCATAAACATCTGACCAGTACTGCTGATCTCTGCAGCTAATACCATTTTTTACTGTATGTAAAAGAAGACATTTTTTCCCACAACTATGTTTGACAAATCATGCTTGCCTAGCAATGAGATTCTGGTACAGCACTGACTCCCATCAAAACATTGTATAATAGACAGGAAGGAAAGTGAGACAAATACTTTCATTCTTTCTTCTAATACTCCCTTGAGAGAGAAAGAGGACAAACATAAATACATAAAGATCACACACTTGATGATGGCACCACGATGTTTGCCAAGTCTCAGATGCATTATTAGGCCATTATGGCTTACTGAGCATACACCTACTGTGTTTAAGCTACAGTAAGTGTCTACACACACTTGTCAGCATGTAGGAAACACGTGAACACATCCTGAACCTTTCACATATAAGGCAAATAAGCTTGTTTTAGAAGTTGATGGAAATAATTGCATGTATTATTTTCAGAAATGGCTTTGGTAATATTCAGTGTCCTACCTTCCTGACAACTTCAGGGTAAGATCAATTCATAAAAGTTGCTCTAACCAGTAAAAGGCTGAGCAAAAAGCTGGGATTTAAATGCATAAAAACTCTACTCACACAACCTAAATGTCAATACTGGGCTTTTTGCTATACTGGGCCCTATGAGTCCTACAGCTTTTAAAATAATGAGTTTGCTGCATCTCTGAATGTGCTATGTCAGTAGCTACTCCTAATACTGGAACTGCTAATCCTAACATGGCAATGTGGAAGATGCTACCAGCAAATTATAAAGGTTATCATTCTGTCAGTCTCTTCTTCAGTGTGAAATGATTAACACTCAGAAATCCATGTCATAGGAGTGTTCTGGGGTGGCCATAAATATTGATACTGGAGTTATAAATAAATGTGGAGAGCATGACAGAATTTAAGATGCTGTCGTGCTCTGACTAACCACAGCACTAACTAGAGCAGTTAATACTGCCTGTGACACCCATGTGATCTGAGTTACAGCTCCATGGTGGCTTATATCTGTCACAAAGGACCTGAGGAACAGAACATTTATTATACCTCTGTGCCTTCAGTTTCACAAACAGAATTTCTCTTTGAAAGATACAGCTGACTCATTACAACATCTCAATCTAAACTATTTAAGATGCAGCTGGGTAAGAGATGGGTAAAATACACCCTCCATTGTACTCACAACTTCTATTGCTTATGTGATTTTGTCCCACTGTGTGGCAACTCAAATACAAACACTGTTTTCCCCCACTTATCTTCACCATCATATGACAGCATTTTAGAAAGCTTGTTTCTCACACCTGTGAGGCTCACAGAGGCAAACTAGAAGGCAAGGTTTTCTTCTTTTGACTCATTACAAGCAGGGATATAACATTCCTAGCAGTAGAGCTGGTGCGTTTCTTTCCAAAATAGACAAAGTTGGCTAAGTATGTGAACATACATAGGAGCCCTACTGAACATCCCAGTCTGCTTCCAGATAGTGTAAATAGAAATCCTTCATTAGAAAGATATTTCATCTCAAAAGAAACTTTCAAACTTAAATGTGGTTAGACCCTTACCAGAAAAAAACAAATGTCAAAGCATAAGGAAAAGCTTCTTGGAGACATTTTAGCAAAGCTAAAGTGCACCCTTAATTGTCACTTGTGGACTATGACCATCAGTGTGTATTGCTGTTAGGTGATCCCAAATTGGTGTCACTGACAACAGTGAGTTACTGCTTAGCTAGTGAGGGAGAATACCAGGCAGGATGAAGCTCTGCTTAGGGCCTATCAAGACCAGACCTGAACCTTTGCATTTTCACAGAGAAGCACTAGCTGACACTTTTGTAGGAAAATTAAATAGGACAATCTGTAAATTATATCAAACAACAATTTCAGCTGAAACAGTATCCCAAACAAATTACTGAAAAGCAAAGCTCAAGCGTTTCCACAGTACTTTGCTGCAACATATTATTATAGTCTTAACTTTCTCATTTCCTGCTTTAACTGGTTTCCATTCAACCTACTTACTGTAATAAAGTTTCCAAATATTAGGATAAGGATTGCAAAATGGACAAACAGTTAATTTTTGCCTGAGGCCTTTGTTAAATTTTCTGCACTGCAGCTGATGGACTTCAATATTTACAGTGGACCTAATCCAAAGTGTACTTGAACAAATGGGTATATTTCCATTAGTGTCAACAGACTTTAGAAATAAAGTCTGATACCAGACACTAAGTGAGCTGCAGAAATAAACTGATCTATCTCATAGAAATCCAGCCTGAGTGACCTCACCTTATAATGAAAAGATGCTTCCCGAGTTATGTATTTATTTTTAGTTAATCAAGAAATATGTCTGCTTCTTCTTTGAAAGCATTCATTTAAATAGCATCCTTTAAAAATGTGCTTCAGTTGATCTTTCAAAACTAACCCCCCCAAAGGCACTAGTGGGTCACAGAAAAATTACTTGGAATTTTATGATGAGGACAAAGCTCTGCTTTAATCCTTTTAGACATTCCTAATTTTTGGAAATGAAAAGCCAAGTCTATTAAAAACACACTTTCCTGGAAAGCACTTAGTCACATACTTGATTTAATCTCTACTCAAGACTGTACCTAAATTCCTTATGATATTGATGGGATTCTGGATATGCTTCTCTGTTCTCTTGATTGAGGTTATTTTCTGGACTGCAAGGTTGACTAGATGCACAGCTCACATCTTTTTCTCCCAAAAGAATCACAGAATGGGTCAGGTTGGAATGGACCACTGGAGGTCATCTAATTCAACCTCCCTGCTCAGGCAGGATCATCCCAGAGCACATGGCACAGGACTGCATCCCAACTGGTCTTGAGTATCTCCAGGGATGGAGACTCCACAACCTCTCTGGGCAGCCTGTTCCAGTGCTCAGTCACTCACACTGTAAAGAAGTTTTTCCTCATATTCAGGTGGAACCTCCTGTGCATCATTTTCTGCCCACTGCCTCTTGGCAGCACCGAGCAGAGCCTGGTTCCATCCTCCTGACACCCTCCCTTTGGATATTTTTATAAATCCATGAGGTCCCCTCCCAGTCACTTCTCGAGGGTGAACAGGTCCAGCTCTCTCAGCCTGGCCTTGCAAGAGATGCTCCAGTCCCTCAATCACCTGCACTGGATGTGCTCCATCATCGAAGTGGGTATCAGGCAGCACACTCACACTGGCACTCCCAGCATTCACCAACACACAGCAGAGTCTCTTTACTTACTGAGAACAAACCACAGAGCCACAGCATCCCTTTCCCACTCCTCTCTTGTGCTGACACTTTGTCAGTACCTGTGGGCGGATGGTGTTATTTCCTTTCCCAACGTTGTGAACAATCCCAGAGATGCAGAGCGGCCCAGCGAACCCAAGCAAGTCAGCCAGAATACGGAATGTGCTGCTGAGAAGCAAGGGTCTTCCAAAAGCATAGCAGAGAGCACGCCAAATGGATCTGGAGCCCTGGGGAGATGATGACCTTTTGTTCTGGTCAGAATTAAATTCAAATTAGTAAGAATTCTGTTATACATTAACTTCAAGTCTGATAAATCATTGGTATTTTTATAATTGTTTTAATTCATTGTATTTGTAATGAATCCTTTTGTAATCTCCCAGGTAGAATGCAGAGCAACTACAACTATTTTTTCTTTTTTTTAGTCAGAGCAAAGCAATAATTTGCATTTCCCTCCACAAAAAGAACCATGATTTCAGACTGCAAGCATACACTTTTTAGGCAGGATGCAAACAAGTTCTCTTAAAATCCTGTATACGCTCAGCTCCCACTGAGGAGTGAAAATTAATTTGAACCAAGGTGGTTTCAGCCCTGAACTCTCCTGTGGACAAACTATAACTGAAATAACATGGAAAAAAAATAGCTCTGCAAGGCCTAATTAATCCTGACTGTGTAACTGAATGTTTCCAGGGTCTTATTAGGAGGAATAATGGTGTTCAGTGAACACAGTCAGATCAAAATAGAGGCTGTACACATTTTATACACATTTAACTAGTAATGCTAGAGAAATTTCATTATTTATATGAGGTACAAGTGACAATGTGGGCTCTTGGTATATGGACTGCTATGACAAATGAATACTTTATTTGCATCCTATCTGTTTATATCTCTGTGTCATGCTTATATGATAAAAAGTGATGAAAAGCACAAGCTCTGAGTAAGCAGACATAACTCCAAGCTTTGCATACCTTCTGTGCTTCAAAGGCCTCGTTAAGGCGAATGTAATTGGTCAGAGCTCTCATGGCAATGGGAAGCTTGCCTATGGTCTTCAAGTCTATTGGTTTTTTATGGGCAGTCTTGATGAATGTGTTCATCCACCAGTATGTTCCTTTGGATAACAGATTCACAAAGGGCTGCAAGAATCGGACACCAAGATCCTGGAGGTCCTCAGGAGGTTTAACTTCTTTAGGAGTTTTGAAGAAAACGTACCTCTGAAATCCAGAAAAATGCCAGCAGAATCATGGTAAATGCATAGAAAATACAAGTGCACAAAGAGTAGATAAGGATATTGTAGATAATCAATGCATCAGTCTTGGTTTCTTAAAAGACTCTCAAGTACAACCAGTACAGCAATCCAATTTCCTCGGGTACTGAGGACAATCAGAGACATCCAGTCTAGAAATAAATAATTCTTATCATTCATTATGACTCTGCTTATGGTGAAAAAAATAGCATACTTGTAGGAAAAAACAAAACACTTCACAGAATCAGAATCATCATGGTTGGAAGAGACCTTTAAGATCATCCAGTTGAACCACCAAACCAGAACCACCATAATCACCCCAACACTGTATCTCCAGATATCTCTGGAACACTTCCAGAAGTGGCGACTCCTCCACCTCCTTGGGTAACTTATTCCAGTGCAAATAATTGATAATTATTAATAATTCTAATAATTAATCTGAGCCTCCATGGTACAATTTAAGGCCATTTCCTCCTGTCCTTTCACATGAGACATGTGAGAAGAGACTGACCCCCTCAATTATTTAAATAGCACAGCCCCAGCACAACTTTGAGTTCCAGGCTGCACAACATGGGACACAGGAGCTTAGGCACAGCCCTGAGGTTATCACAGGGATTCATCTCCCACACCACACTGCTTCACATTTGTTACCTCAGAACACAGAGCTACTGGCGCTGCAGCAAGAAAATTTACATGGGAATATTTCTTTTCCTCCTAAATTTAATTTGTACACAGTTGGTGAGTGCCAGCTGAAGGCAACTTTGGCATTTATGTAGTCTCTAAAGTCTCAGTTTAGATTATGACTGCAGACACTGCAAAGGGAAAAAAAATATAGCTGGGAGGAACCCCAGTAGTCCAAATAAATCACTTATTGTGATTGTTTCCTAGAAAATGAGAGATGTTATTTGTGTGTCTAAGATATCCCCTGACAGAGCAGACAATTCCTTTCTACCAGTCTTCTCTAGCATCAGAAATACTTGGCTGTCATGACTGAAACAGAATAACTTAAAAATTTACAGCAAACTCAAACAGATGAAATTGATCTTAAATTAACAACAATAGTCTGTCTTTTTTTGAAATTAGATTCATCTGGCCTAGTAAAATAGCATTAATCTTGGATTGTCAAATATATTTCTATTTCTAACTGGATTTTTCTTTCTCCTTTAGTATCGCATTTTACACCAACTATCTAGAAAAGGAAATTAAAAAACCAGAAAAAAATAGCAATTACCCAAAAAGCAACCAATAAAAACCACAGAAGGAGAGTTTCCTCATAGTTACTTACCCTCACCCTGATGACATTGATTTCTACGGCTAGTAGCATTCCATAAAGAACAACCAAGAGTCCTGTGAGGCAAAACCGAAGCTGAGAAAATCCAACCCCATTATCACAGAACTTCACAAATTTGATGGTTTTAGTTATGAAAGCTAAAGTCCAGTAGAACAGCAATGCTGTAGAGAAAAAAAATCCAAATTAACCAGCTCCACAGTTGCAAAAACATACAATGGCATTATAAAATACAATTAAGGAAGACTGAAAAAAAATATATAAAACCAGAGAGTGGCCTCTCCCATGTTAAACAGAAGCCTAATTTAATTCCACAAACATTAAAATATTAAGATAATGTTAGTTCTAAATTATTTTTCTATTAGATTTAGTGATATTTCAAAAGTTTCACAAAGTGAAGTCTGCTGAAGGAAATTTCATCTGCTGTAAACTTGTGCCCACATGATCAGCTCAAGAGAGGGTGTTGTCCCAAAAGTGAAGGTGCCTGTGAATAATGTTCTTCAGATTTGGTTAATGTGACAGGACTGCTATGAATGTGGCCTGAATGAAAATTCCCTTTGAATCTCTGGGATGTGTCAAGAACAGATATTAAAATATTTGTCCAAACTGCTGCTGCACTATTGTTCAACACAAATTCTATATATGCAATTCACAATGTGGATAAAACAGTCACATCAAAGAAGGATATTCTGGTATTCACAGAATACAGCTTCCACTTTTTGGTGTTCTACAAAACCTCTTGTCTCAAGGTGCTTGTGCTACCATCAGCTACACATAAATAATTCTGGAATAAACTCTGGTGATTTGGAAGCACTCTCCACACCATTCATCACACCATAAGCCAGCTCCTGTTCCCTACTCTTAAGGAAATGCCTCACTGGGTTATATTCTTTTCAATGAATCTTTCATTGCTGCTGTATCTGCCAGGGTGCAACAGATGGAATGAGCTCCAACTGCCAAGAAAAGCTTGGATGTGCTTTCCAAGTGTCTTGCTGGAACACCAGAGAAAGACTTCAACCAAGGCATTAGCAACTGTAAGTCTAGCTTAAATATGGATAATCATCAGGAAGTTGCATACATTTCAAAGAATTGGTGGTGTTCCAGCTACCCTGAGGCACCAGAAAGCTCTCTGGAGATCTACTCTGGGGCTACCCTTTCCAAGCAAAGCTAAATTCAATGCAGAGAATCCATGTGAGGTTTGGGACTGCCAGTCCTGCTTCTACAGAAATCAAGCTAAAACCTCTCCTTGAAATGAGGACAGTGAATGGAACAATACAGGAACTCTGTGCATTAGCACATTTGCCAAGGGAGCCTCTCTTCATCTAAAATTAAGAGGCCAGCTCATAAGAGGAAAACACTGAGTGGTCAGGTACCTGCACACTGCACTTCAGTGGCCAGTGCAGCTGCAGAGAGGGTCTGAAAGATATACATACCAAATTTCTCCTATAAAACTTCAGCATTTTTATGTGAGGCTTTCTACCATCTTCCCAACTGAGATTCTTCTCATCCTGTTTCAGACTGTTTCCTTCCTTTGAGACACTATTCCTCCCTATTCACGGTATTGCTGACTATGAAGTCTCACTTCATCCAAGAATTACATTCCATGCAGTTGTGCTCTTAACCACCTTGATCTGTTAAACCTTGTTTTGTCTCATTCTTCCATCAACAGACTAAGAACACATCCCTCTTGGAATAAAAGGGACTTAAACATTGCACACTGAAAATATCCACCAGTGCAGGACTTCCAAAAAAATGACCAAGTCATCAGGGTGTTTATGTATGCCTTGGAATTGTAAATAAGAGCTAGCAGAGCCATTTTCCTATTTAGGGTTTAAATAAGGGTTTATATTACCTTTTATTATTATTGTTAAAACATTAATTTATCTTTTATCTAAGAAGTATTATAAAGTGCTAAACACAACATTCTCAGGTGATGAGTGGCCACTTGCTGTCACACTTACTTAGAAGCATTTGAATTTACTTAGCTTGTTACTTTTGAATACAAGTGTATCTAAATCTGATCTGGAGAATGTTCACAGGACACTCAAGGCTCCCTGGAAAATACAACTGTGACTCTATTCTTTCTAGATGATGTTTTTATTTATCTGGCTGGTGAGTACATTTGGCTGAGAGTTTTTAGAAACTATCTCTGAGAGCTTCCACTGCTCTGAACTGCAAAGTGATCAAACCACAGAGGCACACTTACATTTACTGCATTGCTTTAGACCTACTCTAGATGCCTAAATGACCTCACTTTTTCTTGGGCCATAAGGTAAGATACCTCAACCCACAACACAAGGGTGTAGATTCTCCCCTGGGCCACACCTCTGAAAAATAAGAATGTGCAACTCAGACTCTTCTACACCTTTATTGAATTAAGTCCAATCTAAAAAGCCACCCATTTAACTGGATGGGACTAATTAATTAACCTGTGCCTGTTTGGAGAAAACTTTTTGGTACTAAGCAATACGTGGTATTTTTATGCAGGAAGTTCCATTTTAGAGAATAAACTAATTCCAAGGGGAACAACTACAATGCAAAGGAACCAAAAATTTTGAATCAGAAAGATACATCCCTGTCTGGTAGTAGGAAGGCAGTCACATAATTAAGATTAGTTTTTAAAAAAGAAAATATTTTAAAATTAAAAAATCATGTGTTCCCACACTACCACCCATTTCAGACTAAAACCTCAAAGTCCTGTTGTTATTTCATAGTTTTCTCCTACTATTAATTTTTTAGGTTTATCTTTTAAACAAATAAACCAACTTAAAAATAGTATAATCAGGTGCTACCATTCAGTTGTGTATTTTAAACATTGAGAAAGCAGCAGATTTTCCAATCCAGGGTGAAAACTATTCTAAAATGAGTCTTATTTAACTGTACAAATGTTATGCAACCATGTGGTGCAAAGAGCTAATCAAAGTAAGCATTATTGTGAAAGTGCCCTGGTAAACAGCACCACATGGGAACAGCTACACTTGTTGAAATGTAATTACAAACCAAAATCACACAGCGAAAACCACATTCAGACCAGATCAAAGTGTTCCAAATACTTGGGTCACTCAAGTACGTTCATGAACTCAATCAATAGCTTCAGTGAATAAATATTCCTAATTTTGTCAACTTTTTTTGATAAGAAATACCAAGAATGACTACTTCAAAATAGCCTGGGCTAAAGCTGAAAGGCAGGATAAGAATCAGTACAGGAACTTTGAATCTTTGAATCCTCCTTTTGGATACCCAAGGAAATACACTAATCCCCACATCTCTCAAGGTATCTGCCTCTTAATTCTTTATGAGGAGCTACAAATGGATTTGCTTTGTTTAAGGCGCAGAGCGAAAAGGATCTTTAAAAAAGAACACATCTCAAAATTTAATGGGATTAGAAAATTTCACCCTGTTCAGAATTAATGAACAGACCCTTAGGGTCCACTGCACCAGTGAGAGTTGCCCTGCTGGGTTTAACAGATTTTAGATAAGGCTCTGTTAGTCTCTGCTTTAAACAGTGACCAACTCTTTGCAGCTGTGAGCATTCACCCTCCAGCTGAGGCAGATGATGCCCTGCAGTTTGCTGGAAATTCACTGATGCTCAGAAGCAGCAAGATGTCACATCAGCTCTTCTACTTCGCTCTGTGTGTGTGCCACATCAGATCTCTTCTACACAAACCCTGTTTCCCATACACCTAGCAAAAAGTTTACCAACTTAAGTTTCCCTCCTGGTTCTCATTTACCTCATCAAGTGAGGCACTAAAGCAAAGCTGCTTCATGGCCACACTGCACTCTAGTGGGTTGACAGCTGAGTAAAGGTATAATTTAACTATCTGTACTGGGCTCATTTGCATAAAGTGCTCATTGCCTGGTCCCAGATGTCAATGCAGAGCAGTTGAAATTAAGATTGAAAAGTTACAATCCTCATAGTTTGTGCAGTTAAGAACAAAGGAGAGAGACTTGCAGAAATGCCTGTCTTAGGACAAATAAAAGAAAAACAAAAAGAACAAATAAAATAAAAATCAAAGACCATAAGCTTGTGCAGATTTTGGACTAAAACTCAAATCAGACAAACTAAGTGGGAAAGACTGATGGTCTAATTTTCTTTTTTGCCTAAGAGCTATTAAGACCAGATTTTCTGAGGGGGTCTATTCCTTGGAAATTCTTTAGAAATTAAAATTCATCCATAGTACTTAAGTAAATGTTGGCATTCATTGGTATACCTTTTTAGTATTCAAGTATTGTCCGGAGTGCATCAGCACTCTAAACGCTGAAAAACATTATCATAAAAAAAGAAATCTCTACTGAGCAGGAATTATGCAAAAATGGGTAATCAACTACCAGCTGTAACTTTGTGCTACCCTTCTCAAAGACTTAACAGCAGGAATGTGGTAGTGACACTAAATTATTTAATGCTACATTATACATTTGAAATAACAACAAAAAGCCCAAACAACAAAACAACCAAAAAACCAAAACCACAAAAAATACTGCTTGCTTTACAGGCAACTGTAATAGGCTAGCAATGCTTCCTGAGGCATAATGCCTTCCTGTGAGAAGGCATTAAAAAGACAGTGCAGAACTTATTTAAAAAGCAACTAATTGACCTCTCCTGTTCATAAAGGATAAAAAAGATCCTACTTAAAAGAAAGGTATAAGAAGTAAACCAAAGTCCCAAATGAGAAGACAAAGGTTGCTAAGACTGGATAGAAATCTAAATCTTTGGAGAAGAATTTTTTTTCAGGATTTACAGCCTCTTTCTGCAGAACAGGATTCTCACTTACCCCAACATGTGGTTCAATATAATCTTCCAGATTTAAAAGCTTTCTCAAATCTAGCTATTACTGACTTTTCCCATCTGACAAAAACTAGAACAAAACTTTAATACACAGAGCTACAATGGCACAAAACAAACTTTAGCAGGATCTATTGATACAGAAATCCAGCTCAAACAAAATTTGATGAGCCAGGATCACCAAAGAAATAACAAGATGTGATAAGGCATGTAGACATCCCCAGCCTGCAGTCTGCTTAAACAGATGTGAACACATGAATAACTGTATGACTATCAGCAGCAAAGGATTTTCTATAGCTACAGTTTATTCACAGTCTTGCAAAATACATAGTAGGTGATTCTCATTCATAGCATTTTCCATTTAAAAGGCCTTAAAGCAGTTTTCAAAGGGAGTTTTAGGAACATGAAGCAAGAGCAAGCAGGCAGAGTAATATATCCATGACTAAAAGTCAGGGATGTCATTCCTTAACTCCTTGCATATTTCAACAGACCATGCACATGAAGATTTCTTCACTCTTGCATCACTCTTCCACACAGCAGGCTGACAAACAGGGGATTTGGATTTGGAGTTGACAATTTCCCATGCTACTTTTTCCCCAAAAGCAGTTTTTCCTAGAAAAGTCTTTGGCTCATTGAATCCCCAAGAACACAACACAGAGTATTATTAGAAGTTAAAAGCACTAAAAATAAGGGAATGTTTGAGCATATATAGAGGGGTAGCTTTGATCATATAGGACATCACTGAAGAAGCAGACATACAGCATCACAGTCACACTTCGAGGTGCAGGGATTTTGAGACATACCTATTAACAGTTTGGGGAAATTGGATGTTTCAATATTGTGGTAATAGACAACTGATGTGATGGCTGCCAGGAATGCCATTCCAGCTGGCATGTACAGGTGTAAGTGGCGAGATTCAGAAACCCTTGAAAACAAAACAAAACAAAAATGTTAAAGTCAAACCTCTTGGCGATTTAAATGTTTCCCTTTTAATAAATGAACTGTACCCTGTACCCAGCTCTGATGCAAGATTTTCTAACATGAGTTATGGATGCAAACCCCTCCAAGTTTTAATTGAATTTATGCTCCTAAATCACACAGCTGGATTTCAAATTCCTCCCCTGTGCTGAAAATGAAAGGTGTGGACTCCTTATTTCCTACTGCAATCAGTTGGAACATTGTTTAAATTAGGACAAGCAGCTCATCTCCAAAATGAGAAAAGTTAATTTAAGCTAAACTAGTTTGAGAGCTGTCTATCAAAATATGCAGATAAGACCAACTGACAGCACAGTTCAAGATTTTCTACAGAAGCATTTTGTGGAAGTGTTTCATTTTTTCTGTTTGGGAGAAGGAACAGCACCATATCACAGGAATTACTTACAGTGAGGTCTGTCTTCAGTGACTACAAGCCAACAAAAAAAAAAAATCTGACAGAATCACCCATCCTTATGTTTTTGTCCTGTAAAGCAAAGCTGTGCTGATGCTTTGCTTCAGGTAGCAGCAGAAGGGGTCCTGCCAAATACAGCCCTTTGGGAATACTAGAATTGTTGGACAATGTTGTTGGTTTGTGCAGCATTCAATAGAAATATGTTTTCCCCCCTCTTTCCTCCTACTTATTTTCTCTTCCTTCCCTCTCCCTTTTTTTTTCTCTCACAAAAAGCATTTAATGCCCTGCGCTATCAAGGGCTACAATTTTCTCTGTCTCCTAGCCAGCTTCACCAGAAGAGGCACCAAGGTGACTTGGTCACAAACATTTAGGGAAATTCACACCTTGTCCTCTGAATGGATTTCTTCTTGCTGCATCAAACACTGCTTTTGTGGAGTTTGGAGAGACAAGAGATGAAAGATCATCACAGGCCATCACATTTCTGAGAGCAGAACATTCCACATGTCCAGCAGAACCATAGGAGCTCAGAACAACCATTTCCTGCATCTCTGCTCTCCAAAGGAGAGCCTTCCCTCAATGAAGATTGTGGTGAACTCTGTAGAGCTGGCAGGAGCCATGCTCACAGACTGTCATGAACACTGAATTCCTCTTGCTGACAAGAGCTGGATGTCAATACAGCAAAATGAGAAAAGATGCTCTGAAATTCCTAGTAAAGCCAGAAGGTTTTATACATCAGGGCTGAATTCTCAGCAAGGACAAAAAAAGCCAACAAGAACAGATTTCTTCAGACAGCCTAAGCTTCAGAAGGTAACACTGCAGCAGTGGGAGGCTTTTTAAAATCTATTTATTTCACAGTTGCTGGAATTCCCCTATATAACTGTACCTCCAATAGGCTGCTTCTATTGCTGAGATGCCAAAGCCTTTAGCACCCATTTGCTGTGAAAAGGACTCACCAGCACGATCCATTTTGGTTCTTAGAAAGCTGATGAGTCTCCAAACTCTCTTCTATTCACTGGAGCCCTTGCCAGCCTGCTGAGTGCTTGGGAAGCACGACTGTGGGTTGGCACTCCCCCAGCAGAGCTCCAAGCTTTGATTCTCATCAGGTGACACCTATTACTTAACAGCAGTGCTCTGAGTCAAGTTATACAGCAAATAAACATAATGAGAGGCATTGCAAATGAGAAAAATAAAGGAGAAAACTCAAAGCAGGAGATTTTGCTCTGAGCATCCCACACCCTGATAACTCTGAATAAGCAAGAGAAAAATTCCTTTTAAAAAAAACTGGCACCAAGAAACATCCTATTTATATATGTTTAAGAGAAGTTAAAAGAATAATGATGATATAATTTTCTACACCAGAAGTCTGCAGTGCATTTCACACTGGTTGGTGGATACTTGTTATATAGATGGCTAATTGGGGAGGTTTTGTTCTACTTGATGAGGAGCTTCCATTTCATAATCCTTGGGTTCAAATTCACAATCATTATGAAAAATCATGCCTCTCTTCATAGGAACAGATCATATTCATTGTTATATAATTAGCTCTTTTCATAATAAATCACTCTCCTGTATCACTTGTTTCACTTGGAATAATTTTTTCCACAGATTTCTGTTTAGTGACACCCTAAGCTGAGTAACAGATGATGGCTCATGCTCACATAATATGAGCTGCTCTGCTCCAGGTAACAATAAGAGATATAGTGCACAATTATCAGATGAAACTCTGTGAGGTGTGACATAAGGCCCAGCAAATTCATTCTTTTTATTTAGATAAGAACAACTCAGTTTGGGGGTGAATTGTGTGACCCCCTGTGCACATGGGAGTTCCTCTTAATTAAGGACTGTGGGACTGGGTCCTTGGACATAAAGCATATCATGAAAATGTCACCATCTGCTTGAATCATTAGGATTTATCTATGATTGCTCTTTGGAAAGACAGTGTCATTAAGCTGAACTAAAAATGATGAAGGTCAGTTGTGCATGTGTACATCACTTGGCAAAGTCTGTGGAATTTCTGGTACAAGGTTGGTAGGTTAATCACTAAGAAAACAGATGATATGTTCATAACCACAAGGAACATGGTTTAGAGGAGAGTTTAGAGAGGAAATAGCCACCCTGAAACCTTTAAATGGCTCAGTGCTACCAGGAGAAGGCAGATATACACTTACCCATCAGACACTATGCCCTCTGCAATTTCACACACCAGCACAAACAGGAGGATAAAAGTCAGTATCCAGCGTAAATTGTGGCCAGGAAAATGAAGCCATGTACTGTGATGTATATGTACTTTGGAACTCTGACTTCCCCATCCTAAAAGAAAAAAAGAGATTTATAGAGAGCTTTCTAAACAAGAGTGATAGATAAAGTTCCTGCTTACAAAAACCCCAAAACTCTATATTTAACAGCCATGCATACCACCATTGACACAGCTGTGTTGTTAAACACACATGTATTTGAATATTATCAGAACAGTGCTCTCATTACCTCACTTCAAACGGAATAAAATCAATAATACAGACAGGACACAGCCTTAAATTCCCATAGTTCTAGCAACTTACTATCAAGTAATTATGTGCACTAAGCATTTCTCAAATCTATTCACAGCTTAAATGAGCAACATATTAACGTCTAGACAAATACAAACAACACTATAATAGATATGCACAAACAGTATAATAAATGCACTATTCTTTTCCCTTCGATTCTTTTAAAAAGTCACACAAAAATAAATAAATAAATAAATAAATAAAAATAAAAAAAAGGATAAGGTGTGAAGCTTTGTCTCACTAAAAATTAGCAATACTGAGAGATTCCAGATAGGCGCAGAGAATCCCAAGCAGCTCTGAGCTGACCCCGTTTCCACAGCCGTGCTGGCTGCTATTCCTCCCCGGAGCTTTTCCCATCCCATGTCCGGGTGTCACTCCAGCCCGTGCCGGGCCGGTCCAGGCTTTGCAGGACGGTACCCGGAGCAGTGACAGCCCTGTGTGCTGAAGCACCGGGCCACCTACCGGCCCCGCCGGGCTTGTGACACCAAACCACAGCCTCCCCAGGTACCGCAGGACTGTAATGAGATGGGGCAGCCGGGCGGCTGTGACCCCGCAGTAATTGCTGCGAGTAATATTTCCTAACGCAACACTTACTTGTCAGCTGTCCTGGGCTTTAATAGCACCTTTATTTCTGCTTCGCGACAAAACCGGCAGGGCAAATCCTGCGGTGTGCTGCAGCATCGCGCGTTCTGCCCTGCCTGCCGAGGGGTTTCACCGGCGGCGAGCCCCGACAGACGGACACGGGAGCGCTCCCGGGCGGCGCGGGGCAGCCCGGGCACGGGGAGCATCCCGCATCCCGCGGCGCATCCCGACAGCCTCACGGGGGCAGGGCCAGGCCGGGGACACGGCAAGGGGACAGCAGCCGGCCGGGGGGAACCGCGGCACCGGGAAACCCACGGCGAGACAAAGCCGGGCGGGGGGACACGGCAAAGCCACGCTGCGGGGAGAGCAGGGCAAACAGCAGAGGCACAGGCGGACAGGGGAAGGGAGAGCCGCAGGCACCCACCGATGAAGAGGATGGGGAAGGTGATGAAGAGCAAGAAGACGTGCGGCACCACGTTGAGCGCATCCACGAAGCAGCCGTTGTTGAGCACGCCGTGGTCCACGTTGTAGGCGGTGGAGTTGTCCTCGTCGCCGCAGAACGCCAGGGCCATGGCGGGACCCTGCGCGCAGCCCGGCGCTGCCTCCGCCTCCGCGCACATCAGGCGGGGCCGGCGCGGCCGCGGCTCTGCCCGCACCTGCCGGCAGCGGCCCCGGCCCGGCCCCGCTCCGCCCGGCACCGGCACCGCCCCCGAACCGCCCCGGCACCGCCCCCGAACGGCCCCGCCCCTTCCCTTCCCTTCCCTTCCCTTCCCTTCCCTTCCCGACCCGTGTTCCAGGGCTCTCGGGGCTCGGTGTTGAGTGCTTTATGCATCGTTAATATGACAGGACATTAAATATCCAACACTTAATTAGAGATGGCAGAGGAATCACAGATTAAGGGAATTGTGTTCTTTCAACCTTGTCAGCTTTTGCTTTTTTCCTCCACAATGATAAAGACCTTATTAGATTAAATCACGTATTCAGGCATACTCTCCTCCCAAAGGAGACTTCAACAATACATCCTGAACAGCTGTTGTGTTTGTGCCCTACATTTTTTTTACCCCTAAAATGAGTTAAACCCTGTTTTTTCCCCTCCAAGACTGCCTCAGTCTCTGAGAATCAGATCATTAATTTGAGTGGGCTCCAAATCACTCCCGAAGCATTTTTATATACACCAAAATAATCTACAAATCAAACTTTCCGAACCCTTTTTTTTCTTCAGTAGAAGTTAGGCTCAGCTGAGCCAAAGCCAAACAAAAACTCTGATCAAAACTCTGATACCACTCCGCTGGGGGATAGCACTGGAAAGTAGAATGTGATGTGCATCAGAAATCTGCGCCTGGCACACAATTCCCAGCACAGGCTCAATTGATGTCCAAGAATCAAACATCTCTGGTGCATAGCCATGAAATACTCAACAAAAAGATTCATGACCAAATTCTTTCCCTTGGAGCTCCTTTCATTCCTACTGGTGCTTTTCCATTGCTTTGCTGAGTATCTAACACAACTTGCTGCATCCTACAGAGAAATGCAAACAAATAATGCCCATATATCCAGGCTTCACTCTTCAAAATGCAAAAGCTATGAGTCGGTTAAATGCTTCTAGGGGAAATCAACCCATAAATGAAAAATTTCCTTCTTCCTTCAATGTAACAGAATATATTCAATTTCTAGGACAGACAGCTTCACTAATAGACCTGAAAATTACTTTTGTCATGCTTTTGTATTGATCTTGCAGTTGGACAGGAGCAAAGAAAAAGCAATTCTCTGCATGGAATGTTATTTCCTATATATGGTCTTTTGGAGCTACAGCAGTGTGGTTAAGAATAAAAATTAAAAGACAAACCCCAAGTCAAATCCTGTGTATATATATTCTCAAATGTGAAAGTTACACCCACACTGGAAAGACTATAATTATTTTAAGTTTTGGACAGAATCCAGCATTCATTTGAGCTTCTGGTCAAGCTCAGCTCTGTTATCCTAATAGTTATTTAATAAACAGTATGAACAGTTTACATGCAGATAATTTAAAAGTCATTTATATTTCAGCATTTCCTGAGTGCCCAAGTGAGACAAGATCTCTGTGTTACATATGAAACAACAATGAACTCTTGGCAGTTTACACTATGGAAGCTGAAATCATGGTTAATATTTGAGGAAGAAATAACTGTGGCCAGAGAATTTAACACAGAAATTAAAGTTTGCCATCATCTCCAAAGAAATCCAAGAACTGAGCACACATACCCAGCCTCTGCATGTTTTCTGAATCTTTAGACCATCTTCCTTTACTACAAGGCATCAATCACAAGATTGAAAAAACTGTGTATCTCAAATAACAAAACATCAGGAAACTCCATGGTTTTGAATTTGAAATTTATCTTTTCAATGATTTTCAGACAGAGCCTGGATTACATAGTTAATGTGGTGGCTTAAAATGAATGTTCTCAGTTCAGGTCCTGCAACAGATATGTCACAGAGCTAAAGCTGAGTCAGAAATGTGCTGGCAATGTGAACAGAGAGATGGTGGATTAAATGGGGAATTAATGACTTAATGAAATACAGGAAAAAACCCAGACTGACAGAAATCAAAGCAGTAAACTGAAATTGGTAAATTGAGCATTCAGAGCATTCATAGCAAAAAGCAGGGGTACACATACACGCACACACAAACTCTTTAAATAACTCAAACTTCCAATAACAATGTTACAATTTTGTCCCTACTGTTACAATGAAATCAAGTGAGCAATCTGCACAAATACTGGTTTTGCTTACTAAAACGTGAAGTAACAATTTCTTATTCATTCACAAATGGTGAAAGCCATTTTGTTACTTCACAGAATAATGCTAAGACATAGTTTGATCCCTTTCTTAGGAAAGGCTTAGATGTGATTGTGGTGTCAAAAGACTGCACCTCCCTACCCAGACTATCTCTGCTGGTCCTGTGGGATTTGGAGCAGGTCACAGAGGAATAGTTTCTTTCTCAAAACTGTAATTTCTTTGTGAAGCAAAATTCCTTTTCAAAATACAGAAAAGGCAAAGAAAATAAGAAACCAACAGGTAGACAGCCACGTTTATCTGCATATTGCAAATGCAATCTTATTTTCCACTGAAGTCCTTTTACATCTTATTTCTCTTACTCCTGACTATTTCCATTTCACAAGAAGTCACTTTCCTACTTCACTATTTCAGTGTATCTATTAGAAATGAGACATCAAGTCAGATACTCGCAGCCACTAGCACATTCAGTAGGTGACTGGAAATATTTTAAAAGCATTTTGATTATGTAAAATTGATTTCCAGAGATACAAGGGCAATACTTTTAACTCAAGGAAAAATCACTTTTTATGCTTGCCTTGGACTTTTACTTTGTCTACAGGATGCAGGTTTTGGTTTTGTAGTAAAGCACTGACGCTTCAGAATTCAGTTGTTTTTAACAGATACTCATTTATGTAGGAGCTTTCATTTTTTTCTTTCCTACTTTTGTCATTTGTTTCTCATTCCTCTTATTCAGCTGCTTCACACTGACCTCTCTTTTGCATCAATGAAATGCTCTCTACCTAAAAATCATTGTTTGCTACTGTAGATCACTATGCAGCTTTGTGCTTTTGTTTGCATCTAGAAACACAGATAGAAAAACCCTCCAAAATTTGAAAATTCTTAACAGCCAAAGCCCATGTTCAAAGTTATGTTAATTAGGTATCATGCAGGCATCGTGCAGGAAAATTCCAATTGCCTGTGTGTTTTAAAGTCATTAATGAGACAATTATAAGTAGGAAATTTTAGGAAAAAATGCTAACAAAGCGGACTCTTATTGTGATTTAGAATTAGCTAAACAATATGCATTAAACTATGGCTTCCGGTTCCTATTAAATTCTGCTCCTGAAGAAGAGAGAAAAAGCAATATACATGTGTGGCAGGAAGCCACCAATTCCTTTCTGAAGCACACTGGGAAAGGTTGAGGGAAAAAAATGGGAAAAATCACCTCCAGAGAAAAGTGTTATTTCATTCTTGTGGAACAAACAACTCCATTCTGTCATTTCATAGAAAACATCATTTAACAAAAAAACAAAACAAAACAAAACAAAACAAAAAAAAACCCCAAACAAACAGTCTAAGGTGCTGCTATTAAAATTCATGCAATAAGCATAATCATAGAATCCTAGAATGTTTAGGATTCAAGGGACTTAAAGATCATCCAGTTCCAACTCCACTCCTATGATTAGGAAGACCTTCACCAGACCAGGTTGTTCAGAGCTGTATCCAGCCTGGCCTTGAACAGTGCCAGAGAGGGGCATCCACAGCTTCTCTGGGCAACCTCTGCCAGTGCCTTACCATCCACATAGTGAGGAATTTCTTCTTGATGTCTAAACTAAACCTGCCCTCTTTCAGTTCAATAATAGTGCAGAGATTCACAGAAATAGCTGTTTTTCTCTAAATAAACCTTATTAATTTTTAATTACTGTCCCTCATTAAAAATTAAGAAAGAACTTATGAGTAAGCAGATCTATCTTCGAGTGGAAACAAAATACAAACTCTTTGTAGGGCAGTCATCTTCAGGCAAACACTCAGACAAGTGTTTTAGATTGGAACTGCTTAACTTTCAGTATGTTCAGACATCTTGTGGCTTCAGCCACATCAATGACCTCTATCATTAAGTCATTTTATGAAGCACATTCTCCAACATCCAATATAACATCCATCCAATTAATCTTGCTTTGAACTAGCTCCTCAGTTTAACAGTAGCTTCCTGGTTCAATAGGCCCAGAGCAGTGTTGGCTTGGCCCCTGAAACCTGGTGAAAAATCTCACTTTTCTTTTCATTCACTCTCCTTTGCAGTGTTAAACAAACACTGGCACATTTGGGGCTACCTGGCACAACTCAGGGTGAATCACCTGAAGGGCTGTGAGCTCTTTCCCTTACCAGCCTGACCTAAGGATATTCCTGATGCTCCCCTGCCCTCCTGCTTCACCAGGATTCTCCACACCAGCAACATCAACAACCCTAAAACAGCTTTCTATTCACTCCTGACTATCCTTGTGCACAGATGAACTTTTACAATCTCTGCATGATCTCACTGGTCACCTCACACCTTAGTTTCACCTCCAGGATCTAAATGGTTAATGTTTTGAGTACTCCCTGTGTAGTACTTGTAGTACAAGTGTTGTGTTTTCCTCTGGGGAATAAGCTGAGTGCTGTGAACTAACCCGTGCCAATAAACAACTCGCGTGCTGGCTCCAGTGTGGGATCCTTCAGCAAATATTATTTTAGTTACTGATTCAGTTCAGCGCTGTTATGATGCTCCCCTTGCATAGAAAAGATTATTCTGCCTGTTTATACTAAGAGAATTACATGCACTAACATATAACCATAACATACATCCAGCATTAATTTCCAAAAGATAACAGGGCTAAAAGTCACTGGCCTTTCTTGGAACCCTTTCAAAAACCACAAATTAAGACTGAAAACTAAGATTTGAATTGTCTTTTGAAGATTATTAGAAGGAAACCAAAGATGTCATCTTTCTTTTTCAGAATATAAAACAGCTTTCTGCTTAGGCATACAGAGTTTTAGTTAGTTGATTTGTTTATTGAACACCAGGAATTGTTTCACTCTACCCTCAATTTCTCCAGTGGGAAAATTGACACAACAATTAGAGAGAAACAAAGGTATCAGTTCAGACTTGGATTTGGAATGTGTTTATCCTGTGCTGCTATTTGACCAAATTATGCAGACATTTTTTAAAAAGGGTGCTGTAGTTTAATGAAGTTTTGCATTTCAAAATTTTCTTCATTTTATTTTTAAGAGGTTACAATGTGGCATTTATTCCAGCTCTTAAAATAATGACAAAAAAATCACATGGATTGATTAAAAAAACCCTAAAACATGAGAATGCACAAGGGGTTTGTTCCTGTATAGCAAATACTGTTAATTCCCTGTTGCGGTTTATCACATGCCTAATTAATTTTAAAAGGCCTATTTCAGGAGACATTTCTCTTGAGTTCAGCCCACATGCAGACTACATTTGGGATTTTCAGAGGCTCAAGGGAGTTAAAACAATCAATACCTATAAAAAATATAAAGAAAATTAATTTAATAGTTTAGTAATTGAGCTTACAGCCAGCAGTATTTTTTCTATCTTTTTCCTATTTTCATGATGATTTGAACCTGAAGCTCATTATCTCTTGGAGTTGTGCAGTGGGTTTTTTGTACTGCCAAGTGCTGTACCTGGATTTACAGGTGTGGAGCTCTGCAGGAAATTAAATTGTCTATGACACCCTTAGCTTGCAGCAGTAATTCCTGGATATCCTCACTTAGGGCAGATGTCCACAGCCTCAACCCTCAAACCAGCCAGAGATCCTCTGCTCTGGGTAACAATTCTTTATTCTGTCAATATTTAGGAGGAACTGAGTAGCTTTTGTAAAAAGGCAAAAAGAAAGAGACAGCTGTACAACTCCCTCTAGTCTTGAAATTTGGCATTATTTTTCACTCTCTATAGCAAGAGAAAAATATTTTTTAACATACTCTATAAATTTATATAGGAAAGTTAAAAATTTGTGACAGCGATAAATAAGACTAACTGAGTACCAAACCTTGTAAAATCCCCTTAAGCTGGGCAAAATAGTGCAGAGACAAGGGGGCTGAAACAATTGGCAAGTTTGGATCACATTTAATTAGTGTTTTTAGTCAAAGAAAAGAGGGGAAATTCTGAACTCCTCTAAAGGAACAAAAGCAAATAACAGAAAATAACAGCATGGCAGTCACAGGAAACAGGCTTTGGTGAGACAGGCCAGGCTTCCAGCCTCTGGACAGCAAACAGGGTGTCCTCAGGATTCAGGGTCATGGAGCGTCTCAGCTGTTTGTGCAAATGTCACAGGTCCTTCACACTGTGAATAGCACAGAGCAGTCACCTCACAGACTGATCCTGAGCGCGGCATTTTGAACATCCTCTGCTCTTACAACAAGGAATTCCTGAAGTGGCTGGAGTAACGGGGCAGTGGTTGTGGATATTCAGGTAAGTTTTAAAATGTTACAGGCCCTGGGGTGAGGCCACGTCACACCAGGGAGGTCACAGGTGGTGACAGCAGCTGGGCATGAGCCAGCAGTGCCCAGGTGGCCAAGAAGGCCAAGGGCATCCTGGCCT
>PYHW01009940.1:920967-935257 GCA_013186435.1 Turdus rufiventris | reverse complement strand
GGGTTCTGGCCTTTAGCTGGGTTTTGGGAGTACAGCCAGCTGCTTAACTAGACAAATTGCTGTTTAAGGTAGCATGACGAACAAACCAAGCAGTGTAGTGTAGCTATGGTCAGGTAATTGCTTTGCATGTGGAAATACTACAAATGTCATTGCTTGGAAATTGTGAAATAATGGAAAATGTATTCCTTGATTAAGGAATACACCAGATAATCAGGTGTTGGTTTTTATAAATTTTACGTAATTATTTAATTTAAGCAGCACATGTAGGCTGCCCTTAAAACTTGAGACAGAATTTGGGTCCTTGGACAATCTAAGTGAACCTTTTAGTACCTGGCTATGAAATCAGCCAAGCATTCTCAGCCAGTGTAAGGAGACACTTGGCAGCAGCATTCACATTCCCCGTTGTTGCTCACCATGTTTGTCTGCAGCACCATCCTCATAGATGGCAGACACAACTATCTTTCCAATTGGAGAATCAATTCCTCCCTCGACTGCAAGGTCCAGTGATCCTTCCTATGAAAAAACCAGTTCTAGTTCAGAAAAGTCTGTTAATTTTTGCCAATAACATGAGCTTAGTCTGTCCTTCTTCCCAGTAAATGATGCTGTACATGAAATGCTTACATGAACCTTTTAAATATCAATCAACCAACATAGTATTTACCTTTTTTATTCGTAATAGCCGTACATCTTTTCCTATAATCTGGTCCGGGGTAAACTGTGAAAAGATATGATTAATCATTTCCACTTTGGAAACACAAACCAATTAGGCTGATCTATGTAGTTTCTGGGGGAAAAGAGATCTTTCCCTTCTCTAAAATAGTGTAAGAAGAAGATCAGAACACCACATCACCTTTTCCTGTGAGAACGCTCCTGTTCACTATGACTAGAAAAGACAAATACACAAGACCCAGAAAAGCAACAAGCAAGAATCTTACCTACTCCCAGCCCTCAAAATCAAGGATTTGCCTTTTTTTTCCAGAGTATTTAATATTAAACAGTGAGGTATGTTTAAATTCTCTCCTTACCATTGAATATGGATCAAAATCTTCCACATACTTCTGGAAGCCCTGAGAATAAAATGATATTTATTGCAAAACCAGCAACTCACTCACATGTTTAACACACAAATTCCGTCTTATTTATTAGTGAGAGAACATGTAATTCTGTAAGCTAAGAAGAAAGAAGAATGAAGCTAAGATGTAAGCTAAGATGAAAGAAGACAGTAGCTGGAGAAGAGCCCAGAGAGACAGCAAAGAGTCCATCCTGACAGTCAGAAGACATTTCAAAACCTCATGACACATCAATAATTTGAGTTGGTTATATCATGGAGCATTTCTGAGGGAGAGTTTACCACGTGTCAGTTCCACAGTTCCTCTCTACCCCTGACAGAACAGAAACACCATAGGCAGGTATGTTCTGCCACACTCTTTGGAGCACCATTTCTTGGCATTACCAGCATATTGGATGGTAACAGGTAGAAATGACAGGCTGCAATTCACCTATCTGGGTTTTAGGTTTCTTTTCCAGCCCCTTCTCTCCTTCTTGATGTGGAGTTTGAGGGAGTTGGCTCCATACCACAAGCAAGTGCAGGACAACAATTTGTTGGACAATTTGCTGGCCAACAATATGATTTTTGTTTTCATATGGTTCAATGGAGGACTTAAAAGTTTTGTCAGGGAATATCTGAAATGCAGAAGATGATACTGCAGTTAGGCACAGCAAGATTTAAGCTTTGAGAGGACCCACAAAACGTAGTGCTTAACCCTTTGTCAGACCAAGACTGCAGGGAAAAGCAGGAGTTACCTTCTCTGCAAGGATGGGGGTTCCTGCACCAGCAGTGTTTGAGTGTTTGAGTGGCAGTTTCTTGAGGAGGATTAGTAGCTACTGGGTGAGACTGCATGGCCAATGCTGGGGATTCATGAAACCTCTGCACCTACCCTGTATGCTAAAGTAAGGACTTCAGAACTTAAAAACATCTTTACTGAGGCACCTAGCTCCCACTCTTGAGGCCTCAAGCTGCAATTACCTGGTGATAGGGGAACACAGAACCACACAACCCTTTTCAGACACAGCAGGCAAGTCAATACTGCCTTAGATTAAATTTGTTATACTGTATTACATTTGTTGACCAGATAAATGGGAATTTAATCACAGACATCAGCAAGGGTAGAATTTCATCCTGGGGGAAAACTTCAAGCAATCATTCTTTAATTTCTGAAGTGTATTAATACTATGAATCATTTAACTAAAACTGTAAGAGAAGCATTTTACAATGAAAGCTACCTAAACAATTAATACTTTGAATAACTGAATTAGTACTTCCTTTTGGAATCATGGCTAAAGTAGGTATCCATGGGTTTGGAGCAAGTAATTTAGAGAAAAGATCTCCAATCTCAGCCAAGTCACTATGTCATTATGTAATCTAAAGGAAGTCAGTGAACTTTTTGTCCCAGGTTGTCCTCATGGAAAACAGATGTTACCCTTGAAGGAAGTTTTCCTGGGAAAATAATCTTTAAACAGGAAAAAACCCCAAAAAACTCCTCAAAAACAAACACACAAAATAAAAAAAATCACCAAAAAACAATCTGCAAACAAAAGTCATAGAAACATAGAATATCCTGAATTGGAAGGAACCCACAAGGCTCACTAAATCCAACTCCAAGCCCTGCACAGAGTGATCCCATGTATCTGAAGGCACTGTCCAAACACTTCTGGAGTTCTGTCAGGCTGGTGCCCCTGGAAGCCTATTCCAGTGTCCAACCACCCTGTGGGTGAAAAACCATTTCCTAATATTCAATCTAAACTGTTGTCCCCTTGGGTACATAGTGATCCATGTATCAGAGATATTATCTGGATCCAATAATGTACAAATATTGCTGAGACAAAAAGAAGACATGCACTGAACTGTAACAGAGCTTCCCTGAAACGGACACCACAAATCCAGAGATCTGAGAGTGCACTCCATATCCAAGTAGGGACCAATGAACCAAGGAACACCAAGTGGAAAGCACAGTCCTAAACCTACCCTCCCATCACTGAGGATGCTGCAGGTGAAAGAGTTAAGAACATTCAAATCCCTTCCTGACTTACAAAAACATTCAGAGGGCTGAGCATAAGTTGAAAATGGAACACTAAAATTTTATTGCACTGAAACAGCTCTCTCTCTGGACTTCCTGGTAAAAGTTGAAAATATTATTTAAGGAGAAAACAACCTCCAAAACCACAAGCACTTATACTAATGATACTGCTTCCCTGGTTTCTAACAACAATAGTCAAGAGCAATTGAGATCTGAAATAACAACAACAAACAAACAAACAAAACCCAAGCAACAACAAAAACAGCAACAAATAATTGAAAGAGAAACTCACAACCAGAAATAACAAACTTTGCAAAAAACAATCTCTTCTGAGAACACAATTGTTATATATTCAGAACATACTGGCATTTACTGGCAAACAAATAATCTCAAAGCTGGATCTTTTTCAGCCAGTTTTCCTTTCTAGATATAGATTGAAACTGATTAAAAGAAGAAAAAATTATTATCAATCTTAATATTTTACTACTCAAAAGCTCACACTGTGAGCTCACTACTGTGTGCCAACTTTTCATATGTCAATGCATCTAACTTAGCTTGCACTAACAAAGGGGTTTTGTACAGAAACTGGCACATTTTATAGCAGAGGAGAAGTTTAGCATAAAATTCACTTATTCGAGGAACCATGTATTGAATCACCAGCCAACCAAAGATGAGGAGATGAAAACTTCATCATTATGACAGAGGAAAGCAAGAAAAGAAAAAATGCAGCACACAATACAGGAAGGCTGAATGAACAAGGCTTTCCACCACCAGTTCCTCTGATTTCCTACCAGTAACTATGTAATGATGTTAACTCTCTTTGTTAAACTGATAAAGTATTTTATTACTGAAAGCCTTGCAGCTGGACACTAAAACAAGGACATCTTAGGAATATCAGTGTCAGATCAATTATTGGTGTTCAGTTATCTTAAAGGTTGCACTTAACCATACAAGTAATTACAGATGGTTCAACCTGAAGCATTTATTCTCATTTTTCTTCTGCCTAGACTAGCAGGAGCCACAGGCACACACTTAAAGCTTACAAAGACTAGCAGCTCTCATGCACTAGGTCTGTTTTACATCTTCTGTTTTAGAAACTCAGCAACAGAATTGGAAAGGAAAGTTTTAAATCCATGATCAGTCAAACAAGAAGACCACACAAAACACGGAAAATGTTTTTTTACTTGTTTTTTGTTAGATCTAAATGATGAATTGTAAACCACCATCCTTTTAAACATCTCTTGTGGCTGCAAAAGAAAGAAAATTGCCAAACCAGGTATTAACTTTTTGCTGTAAATGAGTATCACCTACTCATAAATTATCTTACTGCTTATTTTGCTCTTCTAGGGACTGATTCACACTTGCACTTGTTAGTGCTTATTCCCTGTATCATTTCAAAACGAGAGAACACACACTGTGAAACAGTATTGAATGCAAAAGGGAAAGAATTCTAGAGAAATTACATAAATATTGCACATTTCCATACCACAAGATTTCTTAAAAATATTTTCCATAACAGCTTTTACAACACATCTCTAAAAAACAGTGCTTGGGTGTCTCACCCATGATATATGAGAAAAAAAAATTAAAAAAACCCAACCCCACACATGGACAAAATGGTAGACAGTAATTTCCAAAATATTGAGAAGTTATAATAAATATGAATTTATGCATTTAAGATTTGCTTTCCTACCAAGGATTTCCTATACTGAAGATGTGAATAATATTGGATTTTATTTTATTGCATTTGGCTTCAAGGTCTTAAATTTCATTTTCATTCTGTTTTTCTGTCACTTCCACTATTCTAACAAAATGATATGTTGTAGTTTGGAATCACTTAAAATACAGAATATCTTATTAGTCTGAAAAATTGTTCAAAAACGAAATGGGCTAAATCCCATATTATTATACAAAACACTACTGACACTTCCCCAGCCTCCACTCAAAACCTTGCAGCAAATCAGGTAATGTATTTGACTTTTCTGAAATAAGAAAGACTTTCTGCAAACCAAACTCTGGCATTTACCATTTCAAATTCAATTAACTTTAAAACAAATTTCTATGTACCTTTCACCGATGTTTCTCTCAGTGTCCTACAGTCCTACCATTACTTGGAAAAATATATTCTAGAGTTAATGAAATGTGGTTTGCGTTTAATTAATACAGTGAGTTTTTGTCTTGGAGGACTTAGGGGCAAATTTGGAAAGATTTTCCACAAATTTCTTTAAAACGTCTCTAAAAATAAACCCAAAAACCAAATAATTTTCAACACAGATTGTTTTGGTATGGCTATAACCAATACTAACTGAAATTTCTAATCCTCTCCAATCTTGCTATACGGTATCTAAGCACCTGTCTTGACTTCAGTCCTGCAAAATCAGGCTGCAAATCTTGTAAATTAGAGGAAAGTTCAAATATTATTATTTTTTTCAGAAATACATCATCCAGTCACAAAGGAATAAGGGAGGGAAAATATTTTGTATCAGTAAGTGCAGCAGAGCCCTGTAACTCACACAGCAGGATGTTTGTGATAGATGGGAGAGCAGAGACTAATACTCCTGGTGGTTTTGCATCTATGAAAATCTCACCACTAAATCATAGTCCTCTCCTGTTCTCTGAGCTAAAATTCAATTGGCTTTGCCATGAGTATATTTGAGTTCACTCCAGTACAGTTCACACTGATTTTGACTCAGAGCAATCCTCAGCATTCAAGGCCATACTTCAGGTTTAAACACCTCCCATCATTTCCCCACTTATAAGCGAAAACAATTTTGTTTTCATCAACTGTTAAAAGACCTGGTAATTCTGAAATGAATTTAGTTAATAAGATTACTTAAGTCACAACAGAGATTATCTGGCCCAACTACCTTCCAGGTAACAGGAGAATTTTACCCCTTCTTGCAGGCCTGTTTTATTCTCAAGTGCATACTTTTTCATCTTCCTTAGTAGTCAATTGCTTGAATATAGGCTAACTGGATTAGCTGCTTGAATCAAATAAATCCATCAGCCTCAGCTTCTTGAGCTTTGTACTCAGGGCAGTTAAATTCAGGTAAAAACAAGGTAGAAAATGTGGTGTGCATTATGACATAAAAGCTGGAGTTCCATAAGGTGTGTGAAATGTAGGAAGACGAGAAACCAGACAGCAAATGGTATGTTGTCTTTGGTGATACTCTCCTCCCCTAATAGAAGTGGAACTGGTCCTGTATCCAACAATGAACTTAAACACACAGGCACAAAATCCCACAGAGCAACCAACCAAACCCCCTCCCCTCTTGCACGAAATCTAATTATAGTTCTTAAACATTTCTGGAGACAGACAGGTACCGTCTTGTTTGTTTTGTCATACACTGGCCTTTTCCTTTTTTAACTAATAGGATTAATTTCTCTCTTCAGTATCCATGCGAGTTTAATTTCACATACCACTTGTGACTTCATTGCAGGGAGGATGAATAAATACCCTTTACTGCAGTAAGTCATCAATGGAGGTCTGCCAAACCAATTTATAGACTGATCTTTCTCTCAAAGTCCTACCAGAATATTGCTCCCATGGAAATTTTGATCTTCCAACTGATATAAGGCAGTTTGGGAAGGAAGATGATTGAATCCTGAGAGATTTTAGCAGATTTGTGATTTGGAAAATGTGCATGCATGCATAACAAATCATAAGACATTTCCCATGGAGGTGGATCTTGTTGCCAGTTTCTCAAACTAATTGTATGTAGTCAGTAAAAAAAAAAAAAGTGCCTTTTAAAATTTGTACCAAGTCTGTTTGATCACACATAATAGTATTATCCATTTTGCAAACTAATTCACATATACACACTTTTTCAAGAGCTAGATGATATTAACTGCAGATTATGACTGTGTTCATTCCTCCCCTAAGAGATTTTATATTGCTTAGAGATGTTAAATTACTGAACACAATCAAAATGAGAGCTCCAACTGAAGCAAACATCTCCACTGGAAGGATCTGAATTTATTTTTAGCTCATGTGCCTGCCTTCTCTTACACAACTTATTAAAACTGCTTCCAATTACAATTCATTTATAATATAGAAGCTTCAAAATGACTCTGGCTGTGGGAAAAGTGGTTACTAAGTATCACTTAAATTTATTCAAAGTGTAACTGGGGAAAATAAAAGAACAAGAGTATCTAAATCATTAAAGCCAAAAATTATAAAGAAATCCATCATGTTTTAATGAAACACAGCTAGGAATATTGTGCACATAATTTATTGCCAGAAATAGCTTTTAATTAAATAAATGCAACACAGATTTGATGTTTTTTCTGTCTTACTGTCTTACAAATGCATATAAACACGTGTCCACACATGTGCATGCAACAAACACAGAACTCCACTACTAACAGCTTGTGTCATAATGACCCTCAAGAATAAATACTGCACGTTAGTCCACCAGCTATTTTAGGTGAATTTCAAAGACTGTCAGCTGGGAGTTATCATCTGTCTGAGCAATATTTCTCCTTTTTTTGCTCAGTAAGCCAAGCCTGCTACATGGTTGGCCCTAAAAAGTTTAGCCTCTGACTTTTCACTTGCATTTGAAACAAAAATGGAAAAGAAATAAGGAAAAGAATAGGACCAGTATACTGGAGTCTGACATAACAACTATTTTTTTCCCCTGGAAATTAAAAGATACATTTAAATTTTATATATATAATTATATAAGGCATAGATCTTCAAGTATGTTCATGACTGCTTACAAAAGAAAAAAAGAAGTTAATTTTCATTGTTTCATTTCCAATGAATTCAGAATTTATATAAATAAAACCCAGCATGTGAATAAATGAGAAATAAGATGTACAAGTTCTAGGGCTTAATGTTGCTCTGGAATTATGCATGTCTGTACAAAAATTGTCACTAAAAGTGGCTTTTCCACCAAGGAAAAAAATGGAAAAATACTGTTTTGTACTTACCATCAGTGACTGCTTGAAAATATACAGGAATTTTAATTAGCAGGAAATGGGACAAAGATTTATTCTTTGAGGACATCTCAAAGAACAATGTCAAAACCAAACCCCCACAGTACTGGAGCACTAAGAAAAAGGATTTTAAAAGGCTTACCAGGGCCTCTGATTTGATTGTTGGCCTGACCACGAAGTTTGGGTCAGGATGCAGCATAATTGGTTTAGAGACTATTGGTACCCCTGGGTGACGCTGGGTAGGTGGACTTGGAGCAAGTTGCTATGGAGTTAAATTAAGAAAATTACAGTTCACAACCTAATTTGTGCAAATCCATCATTTCACCAAGACACCTCAATTGAAATGGTTTACCATAAAGAATTTGATTACACTAGTACAAAAAAGAGCTGAAATTATTTTAACTGAGGCTTATGAAGTCAACAAAGCAAAACACAGTTTCTCTTCTATCCAAGTAGTAGCTTTTCACTTAAATTCTGGCTTCACCAGTAAGATTATGGAAAAATCTCAGCCCTGCTTTTGGCATTTTTCCCATAAAGCCAACAAACTGAATGAGAAGTTAGAGGAAAAAAAAAAAAAACCAAACCAAATCTACTAAAGTTGAGTGTAAGAACACAGTGAATCCAAAACAAGATTTTAACTAATCCATGGCTAAATAGATCTTTTAAGATGAAATTCAGCAGGGCTGCAGCAAACAGCTTTCCATAAAGAATTTCAAGCTAAATTATCTTGATTTAACAGTGATGTTTGTTAGCTTAATTCCCAGCCCTTGACTCCACAAAGCAGAGACACCCAGTGGCATCTGAGACCTGATCATTCAGCATGTTCTGGTCCAATCCTACACTTCCCACTCAGCCAAAACTCCCACTGACAGCAAGCACAGTTTTATTCAAGAAGAGAGTTCAAAACTGAGCCCTGTGGGTTCAGTGTCTGACTTAACCTAAGCAGCTCTTGGGACACTTTTCTCTATGTTTCTCATAGGAAATGTGATGTACTCCAGAGATCTTTCTTATAGTACAAGCTGTAACCTCTGAAGTTATTTATCTGCAGCCAGCAAATGGGTTAAGCCAATTTTTGGATGAGATTACTTGTTTGTTTGGTTTTTTTTCCTCTGTGTGTGTGGCTTTTTTTCCCCTCTGTGGGCTTTTTCCCCCCATCCTTTCCTTTCTTAAATAACTTTTTTAAAGTTTGAATCAGATATTAAAAAGTCCCTGTGGATATCACTCAACTAGTGTTGTTCCACGCTGCAAAATACATCATAACATTAAGCATTCTCAACTTAGAAGAATCTGAATCAACAGATTCACAGATACCAACTTGTTAAGCTGCACTGGAACTGGATGATTTCTCCTTGAGTTGCATAGATTTTTTCAGAGTGCAGAATGGAAGTCTGATCATTCTGACTCAAAATCAGTGCAAAGAGATATAAAACAAATGGTGGTTCTGAGATGAAACTTGCTTCTTTGCACCCATTATATTTTAGTTTGTTTCAACCTAGCAATTTTTGCTTTGATGGAAGAACAAAGCACATGCCCTGTGACATACAGACATTCACAACATGCAAATACAGACTGCATTTTGCTAACCTGTTGAAATACAGAATCCTTGGACCATTAGGGGTCCCTTCCACCACTTGTGCTTTCAGCACAGCAGTGTATCCACACAGATCATTCCATGTGCTGAATTTTAAATAAATTTGCCCTGCAGAGTGAAAAACCCTTGACAGTTCCTTGTCATTAGCACTACATGGGAAGCCCATGAAACAACAGCCATGGTAAAACAGCACATGACATACCAGCGGGTTGCTTGACACAGGGGATGCTTTGCCAGCGTGGGAGGTGTCTCTTGCAACCTAAACAGCAACACACTTAGTACTGGGTTCATATAAAGTGTAAAGCTAATAATAATTTTTTTTTCAGAAACAGGCAATTTATACCAGATATTTTAATAGCTACTTCTCAAGAATGTCTCAGACAGGATTTTTATTCCATTTGTCAGGTTTTGTTCAAGCTGAATTGGAAATTAAGGGATCTGGGCTAAAACCAAAAATGGAGCAACGTAGAGAAGATTTACCAGCTTGAGTAATATTGGAAAAATGAATTTATGGGACAACTACAGTTGTCTTATACTTTGGTTTTACTAGGCATAAACATGAGATCTTTAATCCATAGTCACAAATGCATTGCTTTTGCTTATCTGGGGGTTTTAAAGCTGACTTTGTAAAAGGTAGCAACAATAAATTGTCAAGCTTTGGATTTTTCTTCTATTTCTGAAATGACAGAAATACTGAATTATCTGTTTATAAACAAAGCAGCTTTGCCTCAATTAATTTTACTAAGAGCCTAGTTATTTCCTCATATACACTAATTATATTCAGTGAAAACTGACATTAATTTCAAAGGCTAGGTTATTTGTTGTTGCCTAACACATTTTTCTTAATTATTAATTTATTGTCTCTAACATGGCTAGCAGTGACAAACTGCGAGAAACAGATATTAGAATATATTAATTTGGGGTCAGATCAGTATGGCAGTTCCTATATTACTCCTTCTATCTGAACATTCTCTGTTCTCTGTAGAGGAGTGTATTTCTCCTCTCAACTCAAGTATTTTTTACACTTATGTCGTTTCACATCATTTTTGTTTTCCTCATAACTTGGGAAACCTACTATCCATAAGAATATATGATATTTCCATTTCAGTACATCTAGCGCATTCCTGGCACTTCAAATGTATGACCTACATAGACTAAGCACTACCAGAGGTGCACATAAATTTACAAGAGATTCATGGGGCAATTATTCACAGAGAGAATCTACCATTACCACCAAAAAAGTCATACATTTGCATATCCTTCCCCACCCAAGGAGAATCATGCAAATACAAAGACTATTTAGTAAACATGCAAATCCCCCAAAACCCAATAGTGCAGTCAGTCAACACATGCAGAAAACTGTGCAGGAAAGAAGTGATTATATGGGATTTTCTTCTGCTGCTTGAAACAAGTAAACACCTTTTGCCAAGAGAACAAGTACGTGATTCTCACTACCGTGCTTAGCAAAGGGAATTAGGATTAATTAGCTTCCATTTCTTTCCTGAAGTGAGATTTGGCACAAGTTTTCTTTTATTTGATCCTTTTTTGGACTCAGATTGCAATAAGGAGAAAGCTGAGGTTTTCTCAAAGTGCAGAAAGACAAAGCAGGTTTATAAAAAACAGTCTTTTTTATTTTAGAGCTTTGACCTTTTAAAAGTTTGTCCTTCTGACTTTGGGCCAATTTTCTTTGTCCTATCTTCTCACCTACCAAAGCAATTCCATGACACGTTTAAAGAACTTCTACAGGTAATTTTCACTACAGGGATACTTTTCTCAAATTTAACAATGAATTAAATCTGCTGCCTGTGATACCTTTTTTTTCCTGAAGTCTTAATCACTCAAGTCTGAATCATCTTTTTGTTTTAACGGATGTATTCTGCCTAGGACATCTGCAGGTAATAGGGCTACAAGAAATACAAGCAGAAGAGCAATCCCTTCCCGACTTAGATTTTAAAAATATTAAAATGGAACTACCTCTGGACTGCAATCACTACAGAAAAAATGAAGAAACCACCTCATTGCCTCTTTTAACACTGCAAGGCACAGAAGGGCAGACCCAGTGGACAAAGTGGGAGATGGGGCAGGGCAGGGAGGCACGCAGGGTATGGCAAAGGCGCATGCATCCAAACAGATCCCGAGGTCACCTGGGAAGCTGGAGTTACCAACAGGGCTGGACCTCGTGGGGCGTTTGAGGCAGGGGATGGATGAGCTGGAGGTGGTGGGGTTACAGCAGGAGGTGGTGGTGGCGGAGGTGGCGGCGCGCGCGGTTTGGGTTTGTCAACTTCGTCCAGGTTTATGTCATCAAGATCTGTGGTGTGCAGCTGCAGGCCCCCCGCAAAACGCCGCAGAGAGGGGGCAGAGGGAGAGGCAGAAGGACGTCCAGCAGCCAGCTACATGTGACAGAAGAGAAATCTGTCTCAACACTCCTGCCTGCAGCAGCTCTGGAGGACAGGCAGCTCTAGAACACCGCTCAGCCTGACTGCTCCTCCACAGGAAGACCTTTGCTTCTCCCACACAATATATGCACAACCATTTTCTCTGAAGGCTTTTCTAAAAGGACTCATTGGGATTTCAGTTTAAAAATAATTAAAACATGAGTGGTGTGACAGCAGATGTTGGGGTAAGGGGGTCGGCAAAAGAAACCCCACAAAACTCTAACAGCGTGAAGTTTTCAGAAGGCAGAATTGCAGGACAAACCAAGATAACACAGCATTGCCTCTCTGGCTCTTACGAGGAGAAAGCAAGAATTACTCCTTGCAGAGGTGATTATTTGAAGGAAAATAATCAAAGACAGGCCCTAGGATTCTGTGTCATTAAAAAAGGGAAAGGGGTTAAAGTCATGTAAACATAACCACACTTAATACAAGAAAGGAAACTAAGCTTCAGCAGCTATCAAAACAAAAACTTTAGTGTGCTATAAAATTCAGAACCTCAAGGGGTTTGAGATGTTATAAATTATGTTAATCCACAAGGGGCTTGAGAATTTATAATTTATGTTAATCCACACCAGATCTATCTATCTATTAAACAACTTCAGAGTTTGAACACAATGAGCAGCTCATCCAAAAAAATAAGGATGTGTGTGAGGAAGGAGTCTACATATGCTGTTGGAGCTGCTAACATTTCTTTTATCAGTGATCAAACTGGAGTATTTGAGAAAATTCAGTCATTTTGCTATTTTGTAGACTCAGCTGAGGAAACCTTACATAGATAAACTGTCTGACAGACACATTCATCTTACTCTAATATGGCAACACTTCCCGCAAGTAGGTAACACTCTTCACATTCTTCTTATCTAACATGCTCACTGCTTTGTGCTGAAAAATAGCTATTTCATTGGCAGAATTTCACTGGCAGGGGTTGAGATCTTCAATGCTCTTGTTCCCAAGAAACAGTTCAAACCTGTAGCACCAGAATATTTTTCAGCTGCATTTAGCTCAAAGGAGCAGTCAGGTTTTGTGTTTCATATGTTTTAACTGCTTGGTAGGTTTGTACAAAAATCATAGTAGAGCAATTACATACAACATAATTGGATGAAGCAAACACAACACAGAGTGTTTGTCTTAAATCCAGGTAGAGCTCTGAAAATACAACACTGTTTGCAATCTGTAATGTTGCTTCTTACTTTCCAAAGGGGGACAAAGTTCTAGCAGAACACAAGCTGCCAAGTGATAGTGAGATAAAAACTCTGCATAATCATTCCACTAAAGATCTGTACTGAAAAACCACATGGATCTGAGCCTAGGGACATGAGGAACAAAAGATCAGCTGCTTTTTCCAGAGCTGTTCCACTCTGACCTGAAGGAAAATCGTGTGACAGTGTTCCCCAAGGTCCCTTTTGTGGTTGCAGTTTCTCGGGGATCCCGTGGGAGCTCAGTAGATTGCAGTGTTCCTCTTGGAAGTGGCTTTCCTTGGAAGACAGCCAGAGTAACAGGATGGTGGGAAAGCCTCACTTCATGTCTAGAACCATCAGACTCTAAGGAACAATTACAATCTGCAGCTCCCCTGATTAAAGGGGACTGCTTAAAGCACAAGCCCAAGCTCTATTCCTTGTGAGTTTCATAACTTTTTGTAATTTTCTTATGCTGTTCCTTTATTTCATGCAATACAAGGAAGCTTCCAAGAGCTCATCATCAATGATGTTCTTATATTCACTGATACTAATAAATATAGCTGGATCCAGCTTTTGTTACTGGTATCATGTCCCATCTAACCTAAATATTTAATGAGACAATAAAACTTTCAATTTAGTGGTGATAATACAGTTTAAAAGGACAAAATACAATCAGTTCATTAAAATAATGTTCAAATCTTCATAAAATATAGGAAAAACAAATTCTGTAGATTCTAAGTCATCAAATACTGACTTTCCTGACCCCTGTACAAAGAAGACTGAGGGGGAATAACAAAGACAGATTTTTTCACTGTTAAAACCTGTTGCTTTTAGGAGGCAACTTTCAGTTATTTGAAGAACATGCAATAGAATTTTACCTCAGGAGACTCATTCTCCACAGAGGAAATCTGTTCTAACCGTGTCTGACAAAGTCTTTCCACCCAGTGCTGCACCTTTTCTGATTCTTCCAGGTCTTCTCGTTCTGTCTCAGATACCTTGACCATAACATTGGTGCATTAGAAAAGGTTATAGGTATGGTCATAATACAAATATGTTTCAAAATTATGAGAT
>PYHW01009940.1:894356-920917 GCA_013186435.1 Turdus rufiventris | reverse complement strand
GATTTCCTATTTTGGTGCTTTTCATTAAAATTCATCACTAGAAGAGCTATCCTCATTGGGCAAAAGCTGACTAGAAATAAGCAAATTTTGCAACGGAATTTTGCAGTAAAAGAGCTTTTAAAATTTCATTATCTTTGACATAATTAAACAAGTGTCCTGATAAAATAATTCCACTAAAAATCCATCTAATTTTCTTTCAATATAGGTTTGCACTTGGCAGATCACAACATACCTCTTGTACAAGACGATTTATTTTCAGTTGCTTTTCTCTCTCCAGCATTCCTTCTTTCTCTTTGGCAAGTTTTTGCTCATACTCCATTTCCTTTTTGTTCTTCCTTTGTTCACAAAAACTATCACTTTTTGACTTCTTTCGTTCTTTCCCTTTCTGAGAAGGTTTTTTAACAAAAATTTTTACATCAGCTAAAAACACCACACATTTCAATCTTGGTACATGAGTGTCTGCCTTGAAAAATTAGTTACAGTCTGTGCAAATATGGGAATGGTTTTTTAAAAGAAAGTCCATTTACCCAGCAATGTGCAAGAAATTCAAACTTTTTGGAGGGCTTGTGCCCCCTAACATAAGCTGTATGAGATCAGAGAATGCAACTTTTTTGTTCCTCTGCAAAATTACAGCTTTAGGGGATATTGAATATTTGAATATTCAAACAATTTTGGTTGGGTCTTGATTTTCCATCTCTCTGTTTTGGCATTTATATATATATAAGACTGCTTTCAGGTGACAGATGCTCATGTATAGGTAGATGTGAATAATCCATGCATGCAACAGCTTCATGCATATGCCCTAAAAGCAACATTGCATCCTCTGATAAAACTGAAATCAGGAGTTATAAAGGAAAGGTTTAGATCAGTGAAGAAACTGAGTTACTTCCAAGAAGGAACACTTCATCAAAAAGACCATGTAGCTCCTACAAGCACTGGATAAAAATTACTCAGATGAGTTAATGAATAAGTGACTCTAAAATTTTCCATGTAGGATACAAAAAAAAGGAAAAGCTACACAGTTTTTTGGAAGCCTCTATTCCTGTTGTCTTCAAAATACATGCTGCTCCTTATTTCTAATTCAGTGATGTCCCATTTCTGCTACCCTCTCACATTTGTACTCAGTTCATATTGGAAATGCCATGCCCTGCTTTTATTTATGAAAAGTAAAACAGAGGAGCAGGTGGCCACTTATTGGCAATTACTGCCACTGCCAGAAAGGCTGTGCTTCAGGTTTGATTTTGTTCTCATCATCAGCAGCTATTGACTTTTCATGCTTTGAATTCCCAAAACCACCATGAACTGCTTCAGGTTAAACAGCATTATTTGTCTTCTTTTCACCTTCTGCACGTTAATATTAATAACAAAGCCTTGGAAAACAGACATTTTCCCTGGCAGCTACATAAGCCAATTCCCCCAGTCAAGCAGTTAACTGGAACTTTGTACTGCTGAGTTCAGTGGGATGTGGTCTATTGCTTCATGGTTACATGGTGGTGGTGGTGTAGGGAGGGCAGCAGGGGAAAAAGGAACCCCAAAAACATTGGACATAAAGTTTAACTAGAAAATCTAGCTTTTCACATTAATGTTTTAACAAAAACCTAATTCTGTGGTTTATTTTATTCAGGGACAATTAGTTTTTACCTTAACAAAAATTGCAAATATTATCCTCTAAAAATTCAAAGATACACTTAGTACTGTCTGCTAGATGTAACATCGGGCAGGTCAACTTGCTAGGTACCAACATTTGAAGAATTACTGAATTCAAAGGCACACTAAGCAGTACACAAGCCAAAGTCATCTAGAACATGAACATATATCTGACTGTCTTAGCTGCACTCATAGCATTCAGATACACAGGATGATTCAATCTTTCCTACAATTTTCCCCATGGATTCAGTTTACTTCCTATTATAGACATTTTTAGTACAGAGTGAAATTTTCTTTTTAAAACAAAAAAATCATTAGCAATAGGGAATAGGATGGAAATTCATCACTGCCAAAAGGAAATGATTTAAAAAAAAAATCTTTTCTAGTGCACTCTGTGTGGTAAAGTTCAACAGGAATTGTGTAAGATCATTTGTATACGAGAGGTATTTGGGCATTCTCGAAACCATACTTGTCAGCAACAGCACAAAATTCCACCCTCGTTGTGTGAAGATTTTCCATAACATGCATTTATAATTTTCAAATAAAAATCCTAACTGCCCTGGCTTGCACACAGGTTACAGTACCATGATGATTTACAGTCACTGGCAGTACAAAAAGTTATTGGAATGCACCATCTTCTCCTAATCTCTTTTAAGGGGAACAGGTATATCCTGAGCACACAGAAGGTCAAAGTAATAGTCCTAAACAGGGACACAAACAATTCATCTGTCAGAAACAATCCTGACCTCCTCTGAAACCTTGATTTCATACCAGATACATGCATGGTGCTTTTACCACAGTTAATGACCAAAAAACCCACCACGAGAGCATACAACACAATAGCAAACCCCTTATAATATGGCTAATACACATTGCAAGAAATAAAGAGAAGGAACCAACAGCAGGTATAAAGTATCATTTGAAACTCTCATAAATTGAAATTGCAATACTTCTGCAGCATCTCTAGAGGCACGGAAGTATTCTATCAGCTTAAAGATTGTTAATTTTTTTTTCTCATATGTACATGCCTAAAAGCCTTTTGCCTTCAGCACTTCTCCTAGAGGGAGATTTGCAAAGGTATATCTGCAAAATTTTTGACTCTGTACTCTTTTGATACACGCATGATTCTAAGGACTTTTGGAGAACACGAAGACAGGCACTGCCCACCTGTAATGAACACCTTCTGTGAAGTATTGTCGTACAATTCCCTCTGCACAGGGCAGAACTCAGAGCCTGATGGACTCAAAAGGACAAAGCCCTGGGCACATGCATCCCAAAGGCATCTTCATTTGTGCACACATTATAAGAAGGAGCATTTGACTATAAAGAGTGTTTACTAATAACAGAGAAGAAGACAAAAGGGGAATTCCAATTCAAACACTCACACAGAGCAAACAAATTCACATTTCAAACTTTGTACCTTACGGATTGTGGGAAATTTTCCGTCATACCGATAAAACCATCCAAAAGCTACAAAAGGTAAAGGAAAAGTTGTTTTTTTGAAGAAAAGCCAAGGGCAGGCTCATACTCAAACCAATCTGTGCTGATATGTGTAACTGATTAACATTTATTTGAAGGCACTACACCAGAAATTTGATATTACATGACAAGTTCTTAGCTAAATTCTTGATAAATGGTTCTAGTACATTTAGTCGTAAACTTCCCTTATTTTAATGATACACATTTTATCTCAAACAAAGAAAATGCAACAAGTAATTGACATACAGAACCACACAGGCATGTGCACTGCTAAGATTTCTATGGTCATACTCCTACTTTACAGTAGTTTTAGCAAGCCTTATGAAAATTAAACAGGTATTCAAACTCATTCAAGCTTGTGGCAGAACATGGCTTTTGAGGAGGCAGGAAAAGCTCCATTTCCCAGCACAAAATATTTCAAACCAAGTGCATAAATACTATAAAATATATTGCTAAGTAAAAACATACAAAAGAATATATTACTATAACTTTATATAAGAAACACTGCTAACACAGAGCACTCGATATAGTCCATTTTCTGTAGAGTTGTTAGATTTCATATCAAGATACCTTTAGATGCAATGACAGAAGCAGTGTCAAAATCTTTCATCATTTACTAAAGGACCACACATATTGCCCTAGGAAAACCAAATGGTGAGTTCAATGTCAAGGCTGACTGTCAGGAGGAGGTGAGACACAGGAGGAATCTGAATCAGGATAGGAAGTCAGTGCTGAGTGGCAAACCTGTTTGTCCTGCTTCATGTTCACTTCATCCATGTCATCTGTTTCAAGTTGGTCATGTGCAACTCCCTTTAAATCTTCTAGAGAAACAAAGGAGGAAAGGGATGAGGGGACAGAAATGACAGTAACTGGAGGTTCCCATGAAATGAAAAAGAGATCAGTAGTGTGTGACTAGAAGTTTCCATGAAACAAAAAAAAAATGTAATTAGTGATGGGATGTTTTTCTACAGCATTGTTAAAAAAAAAGGCCCTACTTAAATCAATTTCCTCCTGAAAGGCTATTATACTCTGCATGTGGACAATTATTATGCCGTGTGGTGAAGTGAAGCCTGCAGAGTTTGGTGCTTTTCTTCTAATGAAACCATCAAGAGACTTCCCTAAAGTCGCACACAAAATAATATAATAAAATAACATCAGGTTAGGAATCAGCCCAGGTTTCCTATAAATTATGCAACAAGCACTTTCCACATTTTTCTTTGTACAACACGATTTTAGTACACTCTCCACATACAATTTGCAGCTTCCAGTTTAGCTTCCTAACTGCCAGCTAAGCTCCAACTGTCTTAATTCCCCTTGGACAAGTAAGTCAGAGAGCCAGCAGCATCCTGGGCTGCATCAAGGGAGGGGATTCTGCCCCTCTACTCTGCTTCCATGAGACCCCTCCTGGACTGCTGTGTCCAGCTCTGGGGCTCCCAGTGTAAGATGGACGTGGAACTGTTGTAATGGGTCCAGCAGAGGATGAGGATGATCAGAGGGCTGGAGGAAAGGCTGAGGGAGTTAGGGCTGTTCAGCCTGGAGAAGAGAAGGCTGTTGGGAGACCTTTTGTCTGCCCTTTGGTCAGCCTTTTGATACCTGAAAGGGGCTACAAGAAAACTGAAAAGGAGCTTTTTAAAAGGGCATGTAGTGACAAGACAAGGGAGAATGGCTTTAAACTAAAAGAGGATAGATTTAGATTAGATACTCAGAAGAAACTCTTTACTGTGAGACACTGGAAGAGGTTGCCCAGGGTAGGTGGTGGATGTCCCATCCCTGGCAGCATTCAAGGCCAGTTTTGGATGGGGCTCTGAGCAACCTGTCCTAGGGGAAGGTGTCCCCACCCATGGCAGGGGGTTGGAACAAGGTGATCTTTAAGATCCCTTCCAACCCAAACTGTGAAAAAGTTGGCAGGTAAACACTGAACAGAGACAACATGCAAAACAATGCACCAAACTCCCCAGCTACTGAGGCTGATGATTCAGACCATTTCCTAGTGATCCTTATTATTTTTACTTTTCCTGCTGCTGCTTATTAAAAAACCATGACTATTTGAATGGATGTAGATTTTGCAAGATAGGTACCTGTTAAAAAAGTTACCTAATTGATTAACCATATGTTTCCAGCCTTCTGAAAATAACCATTTCATAGGCAGCTTAACTTGGAGACAAACTGGAGTTATATTTCATTCAGCTCAGTGATGTGTCTAAGACAAATAGAAGGAGGCAAGTTGACATCAATTACTTACTTTTGTGTTTGGAACGAGGGGCAGAGTGCACTTCTGCAGTTACAGCTTTTAGAGCCTTGGGTGGTTCTTTAGGACCCCAGTCTTCTTCCCACTCCTTTTTAAATTTCTCTTCCTCTGCTGTTATCCTAGAGGAAACAAATGCAGTTAGATATCCTGAGTACAAAACCAACAACATCAGTATATATTTATTACTATTACAGTTTTTCAGCATACTTGCTTTTTTCTCTTGAATACAAAGCATAAGAAACTGCTTCTTCCTCATAATTGAATTCTTTTGATCAATCTGTTTCATTTTACTAAGCTACTAAGATAATTTGCAAAATACAGTGTAAGGTATTCTTATCTAATATTTAGACTTCTAAGGCCTGTTGTATAAACACCTGCACAAATACTAAACCATGAGTGACACTCTACACTATTGTCACCTTAAATAAAGTAAAAACCCATCTCTCACTTAGCAATTTTTTTTATTTTTAGGACTGGAATTACTTACTAGAAAACCTGTCAGTTTTAACTGAAACCCTGAGTGACAGAACATCTACCATACACCTAAATCAGATGCCACAATGGCAAATTATACCTACAAAATATCTGTCTCCTCTCCATATATTTAAATCTATTTTGATGATTACTTCCTAAACACATAGTCCTAGGTTGCCATAAAAAAGTGACTCTTTCCAAAAAGAAATAAATACAGTTGAAATGGAAACCATGTTAAATTTCATATTATAGGGGAAAAAAGGGAAAAAAATAAAAGAAAAGAGAGGGGGAATAGATGGGTATAGACAGAGGATGGGGGTGGTGGAGAGAGGGTCACACTTCAGGAAAAGAACATGAAAAACAAGCAAATTACCTTGTATGGCACCATGATCAGAGAAAAAAGACATCTCAAACAAAAATTCAGCAAATAGCAAGTATGTCACAGCAGAAGTGCTGAGTAACCTAACACCATGTAGCTTCATATATGTTGCCTTAAATGATCCAAGATCTATTCTTGACTATAGCTTGCCTTGAACTGATTATGTTGTGCCAAACTTTACCAGGTCTTCGATATATATGATGGTATTCCTATTTGGATTATCTTCCGCATCTCTAAATTAGCTAAAGTAAATTGAAAAAATATTCACATTGAGTCAAAACTCTTAAATCTGTAGCTGAGCTCACTGTTTAAATTTAGAGGCATTGTCAGGAAACAATGGACAGAATGTTTTTTCATTTCATTTTAGTTAAAAAAAGTTGGAGTTAGGGACCTCTGCCATTTAGACACATTTGAAATATTTTTAAATGTAAGATACCAAAAAAGGGCACAGTGACTTTATACAAGGAATTCCTGCAGAAAGGATTCTTAAAAGAAGGCAAGCCATGATACTCAGAAACAATTAATACAGAAAAAAAATTGTATTTTAGCCTGCCACAACTGCTCATCAAATCTCAGATTTAGATTTCATCTAGGTTCCTCTACTACCATTCTCCCTCTTTGTCACCCAGGAGATTGACACCAACTTAACAGTTTGGATTGTGATATGGAAAAGCATTAAAAGTGCCTGAGCAACACTGAAAATTATACAAGGGAGGGTAAAGCTGTGCTAGACTTTACACTTAGCAGCCCTCAGGGCATGAAAGCCCTCCCTGATGAGTCAAGATGTTTTTAGTGCAGAACAGCACGGCAGACATCCAACATTCATTATAACAGACAGGCAATCTAGATTTGGAGAACAGAATCATCCTTCACCTGCTTTTATAGCAGCTTTTGGCTATTGCAGGAATTTCTACAGAGTTCCACAATAAAGAACAGGATGTTACTAATTCCCCAGGATCAGAAAAGGGAAATGCGCCAGAAGATTTTTCTCTTGTGACAGCTGGGGAATGCATTTCATTTTGCACCTGAAAAATTCAAGAATTCCTGCTCTTTTTCTATCAGAAAATCTTAGCTAATACATTAAATGGGACTTAAATGAATTAAAACCCCTTTAAAATTTCAAAGGGGCAAAGCGAAAGACTTGAGGATCAATCTTAGCCCTAAAAGGCTGAATCAAAACAGGTATTATTCTGCAACTTGCATTTTCATGCAATTTTCCAGCATCATTTAGAATGAAAGCTAATTACTGTGGTAACAGCTGCTTAATTTCAAACTTTCAAATGTAAAGGAATGCTTACTGACCTGTTTCTTAGCAGTACTGCTTTTTTTCTCTTTGAATTAAAAGTAGTGTTTCAGTGACAACAGGGTAAACAATTTCTGGGACACAGAATTCTTTAGTCTTAAGTTTCTCTATATACTAACAATCTTTCAAAAATAAGTGCTTAACTTCAACTTCTCACTGAATTTATTATTGCTATAAACCTCATGTTTTCAGGTGCTGATTTTCAGATCAGTTTCCTATTCTTTAACTGTGGAGTACTTACTGATGTGTACTGGATCCTACATTTATTACGAAAATACTACACAAGTTTATTTGAAAGCAACGTGCAGAATGTTTTCAGCCAGAACTTATACACAAGGAATCCTTTTCCAGGTGATACACTGTCTGTGTAAGGTTTATACTCACTGTTCTATTTCTCTGCGATATCTCTCTTCTTCCTCTGCAGCCTTCTGGGAAATCTCCAGCTTTCTTCTATAACAAGAGGAACCAGGACAACATGATAAAAATAGTATTTTCTAATTAAGAACCTGAGCAAAGTGTGTCAGCATATAGTTAGTAAAAGATACAGACAGTGAATACATTTGTACTGGGGGGAAACGCTCTGTTTTAAAAGTAATCTTAAAGATCCCAAAGGTTCAGTGTGGCTTCCCAGGAACCCTGAGGACATTCCTGACCATCTGGATAATAAGGACATGACATCTACTTAATTCTTTAAGTCACTACTTCCTTCTATAGTGTGCTTTTGTATGAGTATAAAGTTTCTAAGTGTCCTGCTAAAAATAGTGAATAGCATCAGGAAAATATCGAGTATCACATTGAATCATCAGGGTATTGACAGTCAGGAGCAGAGTGACCTTTCTACTCAAGATGGCTTTGAATGACACCAGCTTTCAAAGCCCAGAACATCAAGAGCATCACAGGACAGACATTTTATGAACAGAGACTCTGCAAAAGCAAAACAAAGTTAATCTAAGTTGAGAATCTTCTCACTTCTGTGAGAAGCATCACAAAACTAATTATGTTCTCCTGTCTTCCATGCCCTCTCCAAATCCAATCTAAATTTTTCAGACTGTCCTATGGAGAGTTCTCACATTCTCTCTTTCTCTTGCTGCTCTTTGATGATTTTGTTGGTCTCCAGTGCAAGCCTCTTCTGATGCATTAACTCCTGACGTTCCAGCTCACGGAGACGTGCTTCTCTCTGCCTTTCTTCCTCAGTCATGAACAGCTCCTTGCCCTGAAATCAAAACCACCACCCCAGTCAGTTGAGAAAATACCTCATGAATGCAATTCTTCCAGGAAACAATTCAAATCCAATTACATAGTAGCACATCTGCCATTTCCTCACAATGCTTTTTCTGAGGAGCACAACCTGAAAGATCCTCAAAGACCAGACCTCTTACTCCAAGCAGATATTCTAGTTTCAGCCTCTGAGTTACTATGTGCTAAACACCTCAGAAGAGGATTGCAACTACCGAAGTCAGCAACAACACTGCAGGGGTCATGCCAAATATATGCTCTGTGTGTCACCCAGAAAAAAATTCACATTACACTTTCTTGAAATCTCACTGAGCAATGAAATGCCAGAGAACAGAACACTGAATGATGCCCAGTGTGATGACAACTAAACAGTTACTGTGTTTTAATGCTCTTTTCCCTGGCTTCTGCAGAAATGTGTAGTCATTCAGGAACCCAAATACAGGGAAAGTACATCCCCAAAACGCTGTATAGTTTATGTATTTCAGTTGGTTTTGTTCCTGTTTCACTTGCTTTACAATTCACCAATTTACATCAGCATTGTTTTCTGTTCAAGAAAGATATTTCTGTACTGCTATAGGTAGAACACTTTGGTAACATAAATTTAATTTTCATTTCTGAAACTAAAATCTCATGTGAATTAGGAAGGTAGGATTTTTCCTGTCTCTAAAGTGCAAAGTAGATGTCTTGAACAAAACCAGGCATTGAGGAATGTCTTTGCACCATATTACAGAAACTTTCCTTATGCTATCTGTTGTGCAGACAAGGATGTCTATTGAGAAGAGACGTGCAAGGTGAAGGAGTGAGGAACAGAAGAGTTCCATAACAACAATTTGTCATTTTAGTGATGCATGTTGAGATATATCTCACATTTTTAAAGCTGTTAACATAACTGGGAGTTGAAACTAAGCCCTTAGGATGTTGAGTTCCTGGAGCTTAATCAACTAGCCCAGAATATGTGATGAAACAATGCCTACAGTGCCTTTTGACAACTTCATCTTTTGTTACTTTAAGAGTAGAGCAAATAAACTATTAATTCCTTGATGCAGCTACACAGTATACATGAGCCCTTAGGAAGTAGCTGAAGTGACTTATTAAATCTTTTTTCCCTATTTAATTCAGTTGCAAGGCAATTAGAAAACACCATGTTTTATTAGTCTATGGAACTTGATTATCCTCTTGTATACAACTACACACTTTCTATAAGAAGGATTAAGGCAGTAAAAGCATTAAAACGTTTATTGAAAGTCACACTGAAGTCAGAGGGAAGATTTAATTAATTTCAGCTGGCTTTAGATTAGACCCCAAAGGCTTATGGCTCTGTTGCACAGAACAGTGGAAATGAAAAATCGGGCAATTTTCAGGGTGTCAATACAGTAATGAGATCAGATAAACAGTTACAAAAGGAACTAATTTGGAATAAGACTAAGGCATCAGCTATTCAGGACTAAAAATAATTTGTCTCCAATTAAATTTACCTTCCATGTTTCAGCAGAAGAAGCAGGTATCTATTAGAACAGAATGTCTCAAACATGACAGACCATTACAAAAAAGTTAATTTCCATTCCTTGTCAAGGGAATGGTTGTGCATTGGCTCACAATCATGTTTCATTTGAGAATACTTCGTGTGATATGAAAGAATCACATGCCACTCCAAACTGTCCTGGTTTGACAGAGGTACAGATCTTATACAGAAACATAGCTTTTGTTTTAATCCATTTTTTTTTTTACCATTTATTTACTTGCATAGCAATTTTCTGCTTACAGATGTTCTGCTTTTACAAATATACTACTTACAGCGCCTGCTACCACAGAGATAGTCAAAGTACGGCTACTCTTGAGCACTCTGACAGCCTGCAAATTAAAACAAAACAAAAATCAGTGAGAATGAAGGGATAAAAGGCCAGTACAATGCTAGTTACCAAGGCAGGAATTTCCAGAACTAAATAGAGTGGTAGGTATGCAAATATCCAAAACCCCATGTTCAATACACAACCCCCTGAGTCAATAGCCCAGGATCAAAATATAATTTTTGTGGACATGAAAACAGGACAGATGTTTAATAACCCAACAAATACAAATCCAGGGAATTTAGAAGACTTGATTTTACCTCTTTATGATCCACATTAGAAAAGTCCACTCCATTCACCTCAACAATCTGATCACCAACCTAAAGAAATGAATGCAAATTTTAGTACAGATGCTAAGTTAGTACATATATTAAATGAAAACAGGAAGAGATGTGATCTCTAACACAATCAATACAACATCCTGGATACTGTCAAGCACAGGGGAAACAGGTCAGGCTTGCACATCCTCCTACACTAGGATCTTCTACTGCCACTGTTTGGGATCAAATCCTGAGCTTGAAGGAGTATTGGTCTGACCTAGGTCACTCATGTTCTTAAAATTTTAGGACACTAGCTATGTTTGAAATGTAATCACCAGATATTTCTTTTCCATGGCGGGGGAAAGAACTTACAAAACAATAAACCCCACAATAAACCCTTTACAGAATCCTTGAAGCTGTGAATATAAAACAAGAGTTCCTTGTGGTACCTGCCTTGGAAGGTGGCAACCTTACCTCTAAGCCCACCTCTGCTGAAAGAGAGCCTGGCTTAACATTGCTGATAAAAATGCCTGGTTTTTGTGTTGGACCACTGGAAATACTGGAAATGTAAAAAAAACCCAAACATTAATTGGATGATATTTATAGAATAACATTTGTGATGAATACAGTGTAATACATTGAGTAGTTTTAGTTGTTTCCTCATCTGTTTTTGCTTAAAGAGTACTTATGGTATCAACCAACTTTGAAACAAACACCAAAACTTACCAATACACACACAATTGTTTATCATCCTATTTTTCCATTCTCTATACCACAAAACTAGTTTTAAAGAAAAAGCTAAAACAAAAATATTCAAGCTTCTGTATTTTGCCTTGCATGTTGAAACTTATATGTACGCTGACCTACAGTGTGTAAAGGACTGGGACACTAATGATATTTGAAAGCAAGTAAGTAACATGATTAGAATTACTAATTATTCACTGAACTGCAAGATACTGTATGTATAAAACATTGTTATTTTATTAGGATTACTTATTAGGAGTAAGAAGGATGTATCATCCAGAGGATAATATCTAGCTCAGGATCTTTAATCTGCCATCTAATCTGGGCCTACATACAAAAACTACTTTTATAGATTATATATTCAACAAGCAATGTTGAGCCACCCTCCAGGCTTGTAAATATTTTTTGTCAAAACCTTTACATCCTCCAAATTACAGAAGAAAAAAGTCCTGATAATTTCAACTATATATTTCTAAATATATAAGAAATCCTACAATATCCCTTCTATGCCAAATCCTCCATAAGTGTTGCAACAACAGGAGACCAAGAATCCCAGAATCATATTTGTAAAATACCTTGCAAATTCATCATTAATTTTAGAAATGGGATAGACCTTTGTGATGGTGTTTTAGTTCTGAAAAGGGTCAGAGAAAGCATGCTAAGTGCAGGGAGTGAACCTGACAGTGGATAGTGCTGGAATTTGCTATATCACTGAGCAGCACTTTTAAGTATTTAAAAATGTAAAAGCATTTAAAGGATCCAATTCCATGACAAGTTGTACTAAGGCACTTCCAGTCTGCTCTTATTTTTGAATTTTAAAGTTTTTTTCTTTATGACAGAACTTGTAACACAGGTTACCCTTTGCCTAAAAATACATAATATGTGCCACAGATATCCCGCTGTTGCAGTTTGCCTTCTTGACCCAGCACTGATCTTTATTTTCCTGACATCATATTGCAAGGATGGAAATAACTGCCTTGAGTGTCTCATTTTAAAAACAGTGACAATAAATAAAAAAGGTGTGCCCACCTGCATCCCATGCCTTTTGTACCGATCAAGCTGATGAAGACTTTCTTCTCTTTATTGTCTCTCCCTCCAGAAGAAGCAAGTCCAGCAATACTGCCCTTTCCTTCCTGTAGAGAGATTAAAAAATGCTGCAGATGTTAATTCTGTCTTGAATTCATATCAAGACAACTATAAAATTTCATGTAGCCAGGATGAATCCCAGCCAGCATCAAGATAAGATTCAAGGTCCTATTCAAGGCTCTGAGGTCCTGTCCTGCGGTAAATGAATGTGGAGCCGTTTCAGTGGAGCTGCATGGCTGAGGTGAAAGACTGAACTTATCCATTTGGAGAAGATTACTTAAATAGTCAATCTTTGTCTTCAGAAAAGGATGAAGGAAAATTAGAGAAAAGTGATATGGAAAAATAATAATTTAGGTGTTCCCTGACAAAAGGGCTGGAGAAAGACATGATAAGGCTCACTATTTAACTAAGACTTTCTTCCTGAAAGCAAAAGAACAGTAATTGTGGTGTTACTTTTCACTTCTGCAATCCTTAGAAGTCACTTGCATTCAAAGTTGTCATTCCTCCACTAATATGCCTAAAATAAGCCAAATAATCTGATAAAGATTTATGCAGTAGAACTACAGCCTGGGAAGTTAATAAGCTCAAGCAAAATGAAGAAGCAATTAATGAGGAAAAGCAATTTCATTTGTGTCCTGCCCTTTCCTTACCTAATAGCTCTAGAATCATTTCATATCACAAAAGATATTCCTCACAGAATACTTTCAACAAGATATTGCATTATAGTAATGCATACAATAGCTTCTCTGATAAGGTCAGAGGAGAAAAGTATTTAAGAACCATTACAGATTCCTCAGAAGACATTTAACAAAATATTGATCTCTTACCCCAGACTCTGACACAAACTGATCCACATATTGCCATTTAAGGGGTTCATCTGGTGAACTGAAAGGAAAAAGTAATTTTAAACAATGAGACAAAATAAATGCCAGTATTCTCCAGAAGCTGCTGTAGAATGGAGCTTTCTGTTTTGCATCCACAACTTTCTTTGGATACCATTCACATTTGGTTCATTTTCCAGCAATTTAAATAGAACATCCTTGGGCTAGTAAAGGCTGAATATAAAATTGATAAAGCCCTCTCAAGTAAAACAAATTTAGGAAACTCAGAGGAAGACTGTAAAATGAACCATAATCACTCAAACATCTTACACAAATGTCTATGCAGAGTGACACTTCCTGCCATTAAAATTTCTCAAACATTCCACTTAAAGATTCAGCTTTTCAACAAAAATTGGAAGACCCAAACAATTGTAAATTTTTCTAAACTGTGAAGGCATCATCAAATGCTAGACACAAAGAAGCATATGTTAAGATAGGTGCATTGATAATTAAATATCCAGGAGGTGTCTGTGACAAATGAGGAAATTGAAATTGGTTCATTTAGGTAGGAAACTGGTGCAAAATCAGATTCATCAAACAAGTCTTCAGCCTGTTCATTAAAAAGGATGTGACATTTTAATCAGTATTCACATATTTTCATAATTAAACACAGATTCTTTGGATAGAAGAGGCTGTGTGAAAATGAATAATCTGTTTTGAAATGAAAAGCCATTACCTTTTGACAGGTATCATGCCAATATCTGAAAAAGAAAAATATATTGTAAAGTTTTGCCGACCAAGAGCAATCTTTGGTGATAGAAGTGAGGTTTTCTGTGTGTTACTCACGTCTAACTTTTATGGACACGATTTTCTTTGTACGAATGAGGTTTATGACTTCTTCATGTGTGCAAGATGAAATGGAATATCCATTTATGCGCACGATCTCATCTCCAACCTCAAAAACAGAAGGGAGAAGAAAAAGTAATTGTGAGACAATGATTTTTACAGTTTTTAAGATTGGATACAATCTGGAAGTCATTTTGATGCAAAGGATAGAGAATTCACAGAATGGCTACGTTGCAAGAGACCTTCAAGATCATCCAGTCCAACCCATGCCCTAACACCTCAACTAGACCATGGTACCAAGTGTCACATCCAGTCTTTTTTTATACACATCCAGGGATGGTGATTCCACTTCCTCCCTGGGCAGACCATTCCAGTACTTTATCACTCTTTCAATGAAAAACTTTTTCCTAATATCCAACCTGTATCTTCCTTGACACAACTTGGGACTGACCCCTCTGGTTCAGTCAGTTGCTGCCTGGAGAAAGAGACCAACCCCACCTGACTACAAACACCTTTCAGGGAGTTGTAGAGTGATGAGGTCTCCCCTGAGTCTCCTTTTCTCCAGGCTGAACAAGCCCAGCTCCCTCAGCTGTTCCTCACAGGGTTTGTGTTCCAAGCCCCTCACCAGCCTTGTTGTCTCCTCTGGATGCACTCAAGCATCTCAAGGTCATTCCTAAATGGAGGGGCCAGAACTGGACACAGCACTCGAGGTGTGACCTCATCAGTGCTGAGTAGAGGGGAAGAATGACCTCCCTGCTCCTGCTGGCCACACYATTCCTGACACAGGCCAGGATGCCATTGGCCTTCTTGGCCACCTGGGCACACTCCTGGCTCATGTCCATCCTGCTGCTGACCAGCACCCCCAGGTCCCTTTCTGCCTGGGCACTGTCCATCCACACTGTCCCCAGCCTGTAACACTGCGGGGGGTTATCATAGTCAAAATGCAGGACTCGAAACTTGGACTTGTTAAACTTCATCTTACTGGATTCTGCCCATCCATCCAACCATTCCAGGTCTCTCTGCAGAGCCCTCCTACCTTCCAACATATCAGCACAAGTTCCCAGGTTAGTATCATCTGCAAATTTACTGATGAAAGACTCAATGCCCTTATCCATGTCATCAATGAAAATATTGAACAGAACAGGCCCCAGCACAGACCCCTGAGAGACATTATTGAATTAATGTTGATTCATGAATTTCAGGTAATGTCCAGATCAGACTTCCCTGTAATTGTTTTTAATACCAAACATTAAAAGAGCAAATTAATGGCCAAAAAACAATTTTATAAATACTGTGTTATTCTATACATCGGATCTGTACTGCAGGGAGTGTCACATGGCCCTGGCTAGAGCACCATGAGCAAAGGCTTTTACTTGGCATGAACCACATGATGGGGCTGTATGAAAATGAGTGCATGATTTTTTCCATTATCACTGCAGATCCATCCACTGCACAGTAACGTATACAGATGATCACCAGGAAATTAACAAACCATCAACAGTATCACCTTATATCGCTGATCTCCACATGGACAAAGACAAATACTTTGGGTTTACTCCTCTCCAGTAGCCTTTCCTCTGAACTATTGTGAATATTTGTTATGTAAAATGTATTTGATGAGACTGTTCTCATTAACATCAACAGCATGGGATTTTGCTCTTAGTCAATCAAACTTGGTGTGCCTCCTCACAAATGTGTGTGGTTTCATGCCAGCATTATCCCTAGTTAATGACTGCCTAAAATGTTCCATTTAAAGACCCAAGTGTCAAGCTCCCAAATTTCACTTCAGGCTTAAGTTTTCCATGCTGGTATCCGCATTAGGTTGATTTCAAGTTTCAGCAAAGCTAAAGCAACTATATTTTTATTCAACAAAATTTGGGTGGAATGCATTATCAAGCTCGTTTAAAAGAATAAATCAACAATCACTTTGTTGAGAAGCTCTATGCTTTCATTTTATATGAGAGGAGTGAGAGGAACTGAAGTAGCAGCTCCTCAATATAGCCTTTGTTCTAGAGACTGTAACACACAGAGGCATGACACTGGGCAACAGGACATTAGGCATGCTGTCACCTTCTACCTTTTTTCATATTGTAATAATGACTAGTGAATCTTCCCACTGTGATCTGTCCAACTGAAAACAACAAAAAAGCACAAACAAAAACCACAAAAACCCATCAGTGTAACTTCTTAATTTCTTTCACAAGCTTTTCTAATGCTCCTGGGAAGTGTCTCGTGCTCTGCAATACTACAAACAACATTAACAACATGTCCACTCTACCATCATTGCTCATGTGTTACACATTCCCCCGAAGCTGAGGATTTTTGGCTGACACAACACAGCATCAGAAGGCTACAAAAGCAAAGAAAACTGCCCGCAGAAAGGAACACCCTTGCAGAGGCAAAACAGGACTGTGGTCCCTAGTCCCTGACTGCTGCGACATCCACTCCCTCTGCTGGGCATTAAAAAAAATATCATCCAAAAAAATCTCATCTCAATGGCCTGTGCTCCTAAGAGCTTCACAGTCAGATTTAAAAAATAATCTTCAGTAAGAGCAGAAATAGGTCAGTAGTGAAGGCTTTTGAACATACCAGCTGTGGTAAAAACAGAGAATCAGACAAGAAGGGCACATGAGGTCTGCAGCTTATAGTCACACCCCTGATAGCTCTTGCTGTCACTCACTTAACCAACGTGTTCCAAAGATTCAAAACCACGTCCATCCACCTTATCCATTTTTGCATTTTCTGTTGATACAGGCTGAAGAGGAGGGGAAGGTGGGCTATTTGTTTGGTTTTCTTTTGGTTCAAGATCCCCCTTTAACTCACATCTTCCACATCATGCAGACTGTAACAGACCATGGAGCATGGGTTTGCACAAACCTGACTCTTTAAAAGGGTAAGCCATCATACTTTTATTGACTGTAATGCCTCAACACACAGAAACCCACCAGTTTTAGGGCTGCAAATGAAAATGCCATCATGGGGCTTCTGTATCAGCAGAACTTGTGTTGTTCTGAGGACGTCAGCATTCACTGAGTCAAATCTGTTCTCATCTCCCCAAGAGGAACTTGCAAAATTATAAATGCACACAAGAGCATGTTTTATTTTTCCCTCCAATATGGGAATGAGCTTTTCCCATACAGATATTTTCAACACTCTCCTTTACTAGACTGTCATCTTATTTCTGAAACTCAACACTCTTCACTCAACTTAATACCATTTGTAATGCTGACAGACAATGACTGAAACTGCTTAACAAATAACCCAATCCAGGCTGAACTACAGGAGATGTATAGGCATACAGCAAACTTCTTCTCTTTAGGATACTTGAACAGCTTTTCCTGAACAATGGTATCCAATATTGGGGTAATTAATAGCTGTTTTCATGTATTTTGTTACTTTTGTACAGGTATCACTGTGTACCAAGCTAATGAATCAGAGCTGTAGAGATAAAAGTCTGCAGGACTGAGCAGAGTAGAACAGTAACAATTATTTTGGTATTATATCACAGTTTCCCCTTTCCCTATCAAACACAGAGATGACAGACTTTTTAGAAAAAAGATGCAAACCTAACTTTTCTCAAGTAAAACGCCTATTATTTCTAACTTTTAACATGAGAAATATAATATTTAGTGTTTCTAGGAAATTGAAGGGCTTCATATAATAACATCAACTGTTTCAAATTTCCCATTTTGTATACTGCTTCCACTTTCATCACTCACACCAATCTCTTTGTATTCAGCAGAATCCTCACACACAAGTATCAAAAAGCAGTGGAGGGGGGGAGGGAGATGAAGTCCATTTCTTAATGGAAGGACAAAATACTTGTGCCTTTTAGAGAAACTGTAGTCAAAAAAAAGGGTGAAAACTGCAAGTGCCACAGAGAGCCTTCATTATTATTTAGTAATTTTAATGTAACTTGGAAAGTACTTCAAGGAGAAATCATGCAATTTGAACTGGAAATTTTAAAAGCAGCAAGATGTAAAACTGATGGTATAATAGAAAATCATGATACCTTTCTCAGACCGCACTTTTGGGATTGAAAATCTGTAGAGATTTTGTTAAATAAAGCAGGTGGGTGAAATTTCAGAAGCAGCTGGCTTTACTGTGAGACAGCAATTTAGAACAATGGGCTGCCTGTCAGGTCTTGTTATTCAGTGAGGTTCAGAAAATGCCTAGTGCCACCTATTATTCAGGCACTTTAGGCTGAGCTTTAACACCACATATCAAAAAACAGAAGCCAGGCAGTTACAGGAGCTCCAAAGCACCATCTGCCCATATTAATTCATAAAATCTAACCCTAACAAATTCATTTGTTCTCAAGCTTATTGTCTCTACTTTGTTTGCTAAACTCTATGTTCTGAGATGCAATGGAGTTTATGCACTCCAGCTCAAAGTTCCTTTACAGTCCCCCTCACTGACACCAACATATCCTATGATGACCTCGGTCACAGAAAGCCATCGGGCCTTTTTGTGTGCAGAGAAAGCAGGAAAACTGACATCCTAAGAGGAGCACAACAGCTGAACATCACTCCTTATCCAGTGATTGTGTCAAAACATTAGTCTGAAACAAGCAGAGAAGCAGAGCTGCAGCACAGCATTAACACGAATGTATTAGCGTGGCAATTTAAGGTAGCGCCTATTAAATCCTTTACTGATCAGCATCATTAGTGCCTTCTAGTATTTTCCAGAAGATGTTTATAAATGTCATGTAAGTGACTGGTTTTGATCTTCTCCAGTTTCTAGCAGTTGAGGAAGGAAGCAGATGGAATCTCTCCTACAGAGCTAACCACAGCCCAGGAACACCTCGCTTGTCTGGACTTCCCATTCCTGCAGTGTAGTGTACAGGATGAGGTGCATGAACTTCAGTAGTGCAGACTCTGAGAGGGTGCATCAATTCATTCTCTACAGTTGCCCATTGGCAAATCCCTTGCTTAAATTAGGCTGCAACACAGAGCACAAGGTTTGTGCTGAGCTATAACACCCTCTCAGTTCTAACAAGCTACAGAACTTGTGGTTTTGTTCTAAGGAGTTTCCAAAGTGTCCCTCTGGATGCATCTGTCATGCATGCACCTGTGCAGAGCAGGCTGACAGAAGATGGAACTACTTAGAAGGTGATTCTGCATGAGATATCTAGCTATGAATGCACAAACAGAACATGCATACATGTTCTGCATGCAAACAGAAAGAGGAACGGTTTAAATGTTAGAAAGCTTTCAGCATGAGTGACACAAACATGGAAACTTAACTTCAGCTGCCTTGTTGACAGTTATTTATTTTCATTTTTTAATGTAAGAGATTTGTGAGCTGATACTGAAGCATATCTACAAAACATGCTAGCCTAATTAGACACTGTAATGAATCATGCTAGTCTAATATATTTTGGACTAGTGTTAAACATAATCCTTAGCCATCAATACTTTCAGCAAATACTCAAACTAGACAAATTAGAGCAGCATATTAGCCTTTCCAGTCAGAAACTCAGACCTTTAATACACCTTATCAGATTCAAAGACTGATAGAAATATGCAGACATTTGGCACAGAAATTTCTCACTTTCTCTTCACTAAGCAATGCCAGATGCAAAAAGAAACCAAACACCCAAAACTTGATTAATGCAAATTGCATAAGTACTGCAGTATTTCTGCACACACTTATTTTTGCCAACCTTATTGGCAAACTCATGTATCCAAAATTAAATCACAGGAAGTACAATTCTCTGCAGTACAGAGGACACTGGGAATAGTCGAAAGCACATTCTTCTTTTTATTGCCTAAACTGAAGCCCCCAAAATTCATACATAAAGTTCGAGTAAACATTTCATTGCACATATTATATCTGTGCAAGATGGAATTAAAAATTTTAGTATTTATATGCTCTTTTCTACATTTATTCAGAACTTGACAACTTAAAGCACTCTTCCACAGTCTAGGGATCTTTTTTTCCATCTACTTACATATATAACTGTTACTACTCATGAAGCAGAAACATTCCAGCAAAACCTTTAACCTTCAAAAATTATCATATCCCAAGCAAAGAAAAAAGAAGGTTTAACTATCATTAAAGACAAAAAAATGAACATTTTTAATGACTTGATTCACCACTGGTATAATGGTATTTACCACAGCGTTGTCTTACCTATCTTAGGAATTCTATTAGAAGAGACAAAGAGCATATTAGCAAAAATAATTACTAAATGTTAAAGAACAACCCTTACCTCCTAACATGAATAGAATTTTCTTACCTGAAGTCCAGCATTGTCTGCCTGTCCTCCTTTAACTAATTGGGAGATGAAGAGACCACAGCTGAATTCCACTCCACCTCTTACACTTAATCCAAGCCCTTCAGGATTCAAACGATCCAATCTCACCTCCTTCAGCTTTCTGCAAAAATGGAAAACATTTGAGTGTTCAGCTGTATGACATGTTGTCTCAATAATGTTTTATATGAAAGTTGGACAGTATTTTTCTCTTATATAATTTAGGTATTAAAAAAAGCAAGTTCACTGAAGTATGGATAGATGGGAATTAATTAAAACCATCAGGGTTATTCATATGAATAAAGACATTTGCAACCACTGAAATTGCTTTTAGAGGGTTAGAGCTATGAGATTTTTTTTATTATTAAATGCAGGAAAAATGAGTAAAGACTTTGCCCTGTTCTTACTAGATTAAACTACTTGGCAAACAATATAAGTACAGTATAGGTAGCTGCACTTCTAGCAAACACAACAAAATTAAAACGACCGTGCCCAACTCTATATAGATGAATGATGTTTTACTCTGAATTTACCTCAAAACTCAGTATTTCCTGCTTGTATTTAAGTTAGCCAATTTTGTTTTGGTTTGCGTTTGTTTGTTTGTTTATTTGGGTTTTTTGGGTTTTTTGTTTGTTCTGCATTCTCTTACCGTGATCGTTTGGGTGTAAGCTGATCATATTCCACCTGGTGTTTTAGTGGGATGAGTGGGCGGATAGCATCGAACAGAGGCAACCTGCTTGGTTCATTAATCACGAGCTTCAGGTCCCCCACCAGCACTGGGAGATTCATAGACCTGCAAAAACACAGTGCCAAACAAACACAGGTAAACAGCACACCAACAAAAAGCCTCGTTTTCTAAGTTGTTGTGCACATGGCTTCAATATTTGCATGTCCTTTCAAGGTACCAAAAAAAGATATTTATGCAGATACTGGTTTGATGAAAGCAAAATAGCCCCTGAGAAAGCAAACCTTCTGTAAATAAAAATACTTGCTTCAAAACATCTGAAGTCTTCTATACACTCACTTAATCTTTTAAGGTCATGCACATCTCCAATTTCATGCTCAGAGTACCCACAAGATTTATGGAACTGTTTGAAATAACTTTCCAGATTAGGCATACCTACATAATGGATTTTTGTTTCCTCAATTGTTAGGGATTCTTGTAAGTAAATCTAGGCTGCAAGCTCCTTCCTTTCCTGAACTTAGAGGACTGACAAACAGTTTCAATCCAGGGGAAAAAAATCACAGTATTCAGCAGCTAGAGCAAAATCTTTATTTAAGTTTCAATTTTTGTTCAAAATAAAATTTGAAGGGTGATTAATTAATTAATGAAACCTAAAGCAGTTAAATTGCTGTGAACATCTCTTTCATGAGAGCTAAGCAAAGTGGTCTCCTTGAAATTATCAGGACTGAGATAGTTACAGGTCTACAAAATGTACTTCGTTGTACAGCTGCAGGAGTGAAGGAATAGCTAAGGCTCAGTGGGACTATTACTATAAAATATTCAATCAAACTTTTCCTGCATTATTTGCTGTTCCCTTTCTTTTAATTCACATTTCCTGGGATGCAATACTTTTTGAGGCATGATTAAACTACGTATCAGGAATACCTGTGTGGGATTAGAGTTTAAATAGTTCTGGAAATACTATTCACGGTGAAGCAGATATTAAGTGCTAACTCCATCAGCAACTGCACACATTTTTGCCCTGAGATATTTCATAATATATTCCCAGGAAGTGATAAATCATCATTGCATGTTCACAGAGTGATTGACGATTTTGCCCAAGTCATTGCAGTTGTGGAAAATGAAGAAAAATTGCCATGTGCATTGTTAATTTTGTAACTGCAAGAAGATTTTAAATAATTCAGATCTGTTGAACCAACTGGCTTTCTAAACAAGAGTCTTTATGAATGGAAAAGCAATTAGACAGACCTGAGTGAAACTGAATCAGATATGCGGCTGAATACCCCCATATCTCCAGCTCAGTGCAAACATTAGATGGAAACTTCTACATTTCACTCAGCTGAGAAGCTTTTAATTACAATATGAATGGAAACAATGTCTATCAGAGCCACTTGTCTATGATCAGTGGAAAATATATTCTCATCTCCTTTGAAAAACAATGGATCATAGGCTGATGTAATTTGCAATGAAACAGGTCTGAGGCAACTGTGGTTTAAATCAGTTCAGCAAAGGGATTGGTAATAGGCCTATCACCTTTCCAATTTTTTACCATTGTGCTGTAATAAGTCAGAGTCATTAAACATGCCAAACAGATTCCAAGACTAAATTTTTCCAGGTTTCTCAAGGACAGTTGCAAAATTTTTATATGAAAAGTCAGCAAAAAAACTTTGAAAAGTGATACCAGTGAAAACTTTGCATCAAATAAATAAGCATTACTTGGAAATATTAATGAATTTTATTAATGCTGTGTTCCTAAGAACAGTTTTATCATGCAGGAGCCTCCCCCCACACTCTCCCGAATATGAACCCACCACACTCTTTTAAAAAACTGCCAAGTCATAAAGCCAAAGTAACTCTATAAATTATTACAGACATGCTCCCTCTTTGCCTGCAGGTTATGCTGTGAAACCACAAGATTTCATTAAAAAGGACAAAAATCCTCTTATTTCAACCACTTTTCTAGTAGCATATGGAAAGACTGTTTTAAATCATGAATATTGATTCTTCAAAATTAAAACTATTAATAAAATTCTATAGAACCATATATAAAGCTAGATCTTACTGGTGGTACATCCGCAGCACATCATAAAGGTAATCCTTCTCTGCTTCATTGTCAATTAATAGATTGACCTGAAAACCCAAAGATATTATAGTTAATCTCTGACTTACTAGCCACAAATGCTGAACATGAGAGACTTTCACAGATTCTTGAGACATAGAACAAAGATTTCACCTAGGAAAAAAATGTGTTTTTGCAACAAAGCAGTACCTCACAATGTCACATTTACGAGACTTTCTAAAATTAGTATGACAACAGTTAGACAAGGTGGTGAATCCTGATACATTCTGTCTGCTGGATTTCCCCTCAGCCGTAGTGTTATTACTGTAATATCATATTGGTCTTACCTGATAATCACTGTACTGTTGAATAAATGTCTTCAGAAACCTTTTTGGCCACTCGTTAATGTAGCACATGCTGTCACAGATATAATCTCTGTGCTGTCGTCCAAACCACCGATTTCAGGAGCTCACTTTTAGCATTATGCAAACTGCTACACCACTGGTCCTCTTTGCTCCAGCTCTTAACTGATAGAACTTGCTAGTTATTCTTTCCTCCCCCACTAATAGTACCTTTACTTAAACCAGTGTCATGTTACTATGCCTGCTCTTGGATAATTACAGTAAATTAAAGCAAAAGAAAACCAAACCTGAATTCTTACATGAGGAGTCCAATTTATATTCAGTAATAGTGAGACTCCCACTAATCCTACTTGTAGTGAGAGGTCACATCATGTTAGTTTTACATCTGGACAAGCTTGATGTTTAGGAAAACAATTTACATCTGACCTAAAGGGTAATATTACTGTGACGTGAAGGCTGAGAAGCAATTTGCATACTTAAAGAAAGGCCCTTTCTTTCTAGGTTTGCAATGGTTTGTATTATGTTCTAAACTAAATACATGCTTCATATTCCTTTTGTCCCACTTGGCTCTCTAAAGCCAGCAAGACTTCACATACCAGTGGTTTTCTATTACTTGTGCTTTCCTTCTGCTCTCTAAAGCTGGCAAGACTCTGCATACAGGTGGTTTTCTGTTACTTGTCTCCTCTGGAAAAAGACACTTTCAAAACACCTAAAGGCCAGAAAGCTACAAGCAGGTCAAGATTACTTTACAGTTACACCAGTGAGTAAACCCATTTATTCACAGTGAATTTCAGAACACATAGGATAAAGTCTGTCTTACAAGGAAATAAATTGTTTGCAGTCAAAACTTCAGCAACACTGTGCACAGACACAAGGCAAGGATCATTGAAAAGGTGAAACTCAAGGTAAAACCAATTCCAGCATCAATTTTTCACTTCCCTGACAGGTAAAATACAGAGCATTTAATGTTTAAGTGCATCAACCTTACTCAGCAAAGGGCAAAACCATCATAATCTCTTTTTCCTGACAGGGAAAGCAAAAATTAACAATATTCCATTTTTCTCCTGATATGCTTGCTGGTGGATGCATCCCCATTTTCTCTCAGAAAATGGAGGACCACATTTAAATTCTGCTGTTTCTTCTGACAAAATGTTCAGTCTTTCTGTTTGACTGCTGCACTTCTCATCCTACGCCAGCAACTTCCATATTGTCTGACAAAACCCAACACCCACAGGATTTCTAATATATTCAGAATGCAACAGCTGGGTTCATCCTCCTGGGCCACTTCTACTAATGGGTCATTCTCCTCCTGCTGCCTTCTATTCCATCAGTTATTGATGCATCATAGGCACCTACATCTCTTGCTATTTTCCTACTTCTTTAACTCCTTGGGGTAAAGTCTTACTGTAGACATATGTCTTACCTGGACTTACCATCAGCTTCTAAAAGCTGACTCTAATTTCATAAATTGTAAAATATCATGCCCCCCACTATCTTTAAAAAAAAAAACCAACAACCAGTAGGGACATGGTATAACTTGGATCACAGAAGTATTTTAGTATCTATTTCTTAAGAAAATGACTGTAGCGTCATGGGATAGGTGACTTCACACCTTTTAAACCAAGGATGTTTAAGAAAAACCATCTGGACACAGCTCTGGACAATCTCTTGGTGGCTCTGAGCATGGGGGCTTGGGGCAGACAAACTCCAGGTGTCCCTTCCACCCTTAACCCTTCTGTGATTATTTAAAGTCTTCATAGTACCTGTATCATTGTATCAATGATAATCCTAGAATACAGAGTAGTTTATGCTCTATTTCTCACTACATACATTGCACTGTTTTTCATATAAATTATTAAAAAGTTATCACACAATCTGCACTTACATATATATATATATATATATATATATATATAAAGAAAAATTGTCAAGAAGTCTACCTAAGTTTAGTCAGTGGAATAGAAGCCATGGGGAGGAAAAAGCATTTTTTGGTGTGGAAAAAGTTCAGATGACAATAATGCAGTGTGTTAGCACTATCCCAATCTACCAGGTTTTAAGGAAGTGTAGTAAGTCCTGTTCAAGCTACACAGATTTTGGAAAACTATTGAAGGAGGGGAAAAAATGGCCAATATGTTTGCATATATTACATATTTTACATTGCTGTTTTGTTGCTAGGCAAACTGATTAAAATCGCTAAGAAGAAAGAAACTAAGAAGAAAAGAAAGAAAATGGACATTAGCTGAGGAAATTTAGCTCTTGCAGTGAGCATCTTCACTGGTATGTCACAGAAAAAGTAAGTATCCCAGACTGTGGATGCCACAGAGGTCACTGGAAGTAGGATGATACAAAATAAAGAAAGAAAATAAATGTTTCACTGTCTTCTAACTCAGATAAAGCTGTCACTGGTATCTGCATCCCAGCTGTGTGCAGCAACACCAACAATACACCTTATGTTATCAGGGGTGGGGCTTGAATGATTTATGAATTATAGCAGCAATGAAAGGGAGAAGGTTTAAAGTTCAAGACAGTAACCACCCACCTAGAAACCAGAGTCCTTACAGAAATGTTGCACAACCCACTGTTGAGTTATACAATAACAGGGAGCAAGGCAGAAACAATGTACTAGGTGGCTACAGTCATCATCATGGAATATCAAGGTCCTCACTGTTTCTGAACTCCAGTTTGACATACAGAGTTTTGTTTTTTTTTTTTTCTGTCCCTCTGATTTATCGTATTTAGTTAATGCGTTTATTACCAGGTGACAGATACTTCTATAAAACCTTACTTTGCAGAAATTATGTGTCCTAGCTGAACAAAAAAAAAAAAAAA
>PYHW01009940.1:875855-894275 GCA_013186435.1 Turdus rufiventris | reverse complement strand
AAACCGCCACAAAACACTCCAGAAAACTTTAATCTGACAGAGTCCTAAAAGGCTTGCCAAAAACATCTTTTACACTTGTGAACTATTTTCCTCCTTTCCTTAATTAGAGCTTTTCGGGCGTTCTTCGCTGGTACGATTTCGCGCTCTGCCGATCCCTTGTTGCAGCGGGTGAATGGCAGGACGGCGGTGCCAGCGGCCGGAGTCGCTCCGGGCACCGAGCGCGTTCGCACATGAGCGCACAGCCGCGCCGGGAATGCGGCGGGGGAAGCGCGGGGCTCAGCACCTGCCCCGAGCAGCACCGGGCTGCTGGACAGAAAATCAATTCTTCCGAGCCTTGAACAAACTCGTGCACGGGGGAGCGTCCCTTTTCTCGCGCTGTCTTTCCAAGGGTTTAACACCCGTCCCCTGGAGGGCGGGAGGCTGCCACCCGCGCTGTTGGCAGGGCAGTGCAAAGTCCCCGAGCTCTCCCTTCCTCCCCCGTGCCCGGCCGGCGGGGCTGTGCCGCCCGCGGCCTCTGCTGCTGCACACACGGGGTGTACGAGCCCGACACACGGCCCCCGCCGCCTCACCTTGTGCCGGAACTCGCGGGCTACGCGGCGCTCCATGCTGCGGGATGCGGGGTGCGGGATGCGGGAGCGGTGCGGGATGCGGGAGCGGTGCGGGATGCGGGAGCGGCTGCGCGGGCGAGGCCGCGCCCCGGGGCGGTGGGAGGCGCGCCCGCCGCCGCCTCCAGCATCCTCCGGGCACCGCCACCCGCCCCGGGCTTGCGGCCCAAACGGCGCAGAGAGGAAGAAGAAAATAAACATCCATCCGTACACCGCCCCGCGATGTGCTACCTGCGCTGATTTTTATAGCTGGTGCTCCTCAAACGGCGCTCAGCTCCCATACCAATTTCTCTCCTGTGTTTGTAGGTGTGCATGCGTGTCAGTAACACCAATAGTTGAGGAAAGCACGAAGATGTGAACTTCGAAGCATGCTAACGCCTGGGTTAAAAACAAAACGACCTAACAAAAAAATTCTAAGCCCAAAGAAACAGGGGAAAAATGCTGTACAGCAAATAATCTCAACTCTTTATTTTTAGGTAAGCAGAGTGAAGCTGATGCATCTCTGTCTAAATCAGACTTCCCCCAGCTTTTCTGACTAACACAAAGTTGTTGCTTACAAACAGAGCCTCTGACGTGGCTGCTGTGAGTAACTGCAGAAGGATCAAGCTCAGACCACCTGTAAAGAAACCTATTTTGGACTAATCTCTTTCATACTGTTTTGTCTTGAGCTGGTTCTTCTCCCACTTTAATACAATACAGTAATTAATCTAATACTGTAATACAAGATCATGTATTTCCTCAGTGAGGAGGGTAGCGAGTGGAGGTCATCTGCTCACCCAAGTCTCTTGGTCTCCACACAGAGTCCAGAGTTAACCACATAAATCCAGAGAGAGCAGGGTTTACTTCAGGACAGGTAACTTACCTCTCCTCCTTCCAACCAAATGGAAACTTGTATGAGCACATACAAAAGCGTGATTTAAAAACACTCCCAAAACTCCATACTGCCCTAAATCCCCCTGTGTTCTGTTTTATTATTTCTGTGTGATGACTTTTGTAAGCTATACGAGCTCTTCAGAAACTGCTCCTAGCCCTTTCAGATGATTTTGCAGTATTGGAACATTTCAACTGTATGTACATTACACACTTTTCATATCAAGTGTCAGGAATATGAAAGGAGTGCATATTAAGCCTGTATACAAATAAATACAGTTGTTTTGTGTAATTTTCTCTCATAATTGCAACTGTTAATACATAAACCACTTTTACCTAAGTTCCAGTACCATACAATACCAAAAAGCTATTGTCTCCACACAGACACAGAATTTCTTCCGTGCACATGCAAAACAAAACTATCTTGTACCTGAAAAGAGGAAGAAGGAGACACAAAAAATCAAAAGCAGACAATAGAGCCCACTCATGTAGCCTTTAAATTTACATATAGTCTAGAACAATCATTGATATCTATCAATTGTTTCTAGAAGGCTTTACAGGAATAGATCTTATACAAGCTCAAAGTTATGTACATTTGAAAGAAAGTAACTTTTTTTTACAATCCAAATAAATTTCTCAGGAGTCAGAAACTCCTCCACATAGTAAACTGGACTTTATTTATTAATTATGGAATTAGCTTCACTTGGTGATGTGAAAACTGCTCTGAATCATTATGTAAAGGACATGTGCAGAAAGGATGACAAAGTTGGTGGGCTGTTGGTCTGCTCTTACATGAATTCCTCTGCTCTACTGTGTGTAAATATAAAGCAAACAAATCCACAAAGCTAACTCATGCTCCAAAACTGGAAGTTGGATAATCAGTAAATTTGAGATGGTTCTGAAGTTTTCATTGCTTCAAATGCACCATGTATTAAAATGCTACAATTATGACTGTTTAGTATTTTTAGATAATGAAATCTTTTCTAGGGAGAAATCAAATTGCATCTAAATTGGCTCTAGATTAGCTTCGATTCTTGTTTGTTACTCGTGCTATAAAAGGAAAATTAACAAAGTGAGCAGCTCATTTAGTGGGCAAAGAAATACATTAAAGTGTGTGTTGTGTAACCTGATCCCTGTTGCTTTCATCTACTTTCTCTACTTCCATTAATGCAACTTGGATCAGTGAAAATGCACCAAAGCCAAACACATGCTGCCCTTGGAGCAGATATAGGCTGAGGCTAGCACATAATTCTAAAAATCTGAGTGGGGTTTTTGGAGAAGGCTGTGTCAAAGTTAAAGGATATCTTTTATTCCTCACGTTCTTTTCTCTCAAGCACCTTCTCCCTCCAACACTTACAGGAGGGAACAGAATTCTCAGTGGAAACATCACTAGTTTTCCATCATTTCATTAGAAATGAAACACAAGAAACACAATCCACAGGGACAAATTACAAAGGCAGAAAAGAGATCTTTTTAATGACTTACTGTTAACAGACTTCCCAAAGCAGTCAGAAAAGGCCCCTTTTTATCTGAGACAGTTTCTCACCTGGTATGGGCAGCTTCTAAAGCTTCTGTCATAAGATATGCAAACCTGAAGAATGATGGGGAGAGAGACAGCAGCAGATGGGAAAGGGAAAATGACAGAGGAGAGGTATCAGTGATAGGAGGAGAGCAAAGGGAAGAAACATAATGCAAGGAAGCAAATTTAATCATACGGAGTGAAAAAAAGAAAGGAGGGGAATAAACACGGAACAGGCTCCTGAGAGCTTCAGAGTGTGAATTTATAATAAAAAAAATGTAATAACAGAAGTTATGGGAAGCATCCATACAGGTTAGCTGCATTCAGTGTGTGCATCACTCATTGCCTGTGGTTATTCAAGCCCTGACACCTATTCCAGCGGGGACAGCGGCACACGAGCCGCCCCCAAAACCGCGGAGGGCGGAAAGGTGGCCGTGGATGCGTGGAGGGGCGAGGCCAAGGAAGGGGGATGCGGTGGCCGGGGCAGACCCCGCTGTGGGCGAGGGGCGGTGTCCGGGCCGGGTGCCGGGGCCGGGCCGGGGGCGGGCGGACGATAAACCCCCGGGTTCTCCGCTCCGCCCCAGGGCGGGATGAGCTCGGGGCGCAGGTAGCGCAGCTCCGCGGGACCCCGCTGCCATCCGCATGGAGACCCGGCTGCTCCTCGGAGCGCTGCTGTGCGCCTGGCTGCCCTCGGGTGAGTGTGTGCCGGCCGGGAATGGCACGGCAGGGCGGCCAGGGAGCTCTGGCCATCGCTAACCTGCCGCCCTTCTCTTCCAGCGCTGTCTCCGTGGGGTGCCCGGGCGCAGCTCCCCGCCGATGGGGATGTGCGGCTGCCCAGGTAAGAGACACCCGGGGCTGGTCCCGGGGCTGGTCCCGGGCTGGGTGGGTGCCTGAGCCCCCTGGGCCGAGCCAACCCTGCCCTTCTCTCCCCTCAGCACAGGCAGCACCGCGGGAGCGCAGAGCGGGCCCGGGCTCGCCGCGGCGGCGCAGGTGAGGATGCGGGCCGGGTACCACAGCATCTCAGCGGGGACATCGGGCCGCTGGGATGTGCCGGGCCCTGGAAAGGGAACATCTCCCACATGGCATCCAGAGCTCATGAGGCTGGTGGGCTCAGGTGGTGCCGGGCTTCCCAGCGATACTGCCCGGCGAGAGCCCTCTGGAGGGGCTGGCGGTGCGGGATGGAGGGATGGGTGTTCTGGTTGGCATCAGGATAGCGAGCTTCTCTCATATGACCTCAATGATGTATCTGTGCATTGCTGTGACGCCGTCCGTATTTTGGGTGGCTGTTCCACCCTTGGTGATTCTTCAGGACTTGCCCTCGAGTGTGTGTTTTATCCCAGCCATGAGGACTGTCAATCCTGAAGGGAAGTTTAGTGCTAAAGCAGCGAGAGAAGATTGTGTGACTGGATCTATTAGCTTTTTCAAGAAATTATGTGTTGCACAAAGCATCCTTGCTCGAGGTAAAGCCGTGTCTGGGCTGGCTCATCAGCAACGATTGCTTTGTGGGAGCCTTTTTTCTTCTCGGTGGAGGTAAACGAGCTGGCAGTATCGGGTCACTACAGCTCAGCACTCAGGTTTTTGGACGTGGTTTATCTTGGCAACTGGACTGTGTTGCTCATGGCACGTTGCTGAAATGTAATTAGGGTGTGTGGTTCCCACTGCCTTGTTCGAGGGTGGGAAAAGGAAGGATTGCTTTGTAGTCCTTGTTCATGGCTCCTCAGAGGGAGTCGCCTTTCTTTCTTTCTGCTTTCTCCCTGCTCTTTCTGGGAAAAAGCTCAGCAAAGAAAAATGTCACATAACTGCAAGTAGGTAACTGAATCAAACACCAATAGCAGCAAATACCCCATCCCAATCCTCCCATCAAGAATTCAAGATAGAGTAATAAATTTTTTGTTTCTTTCTGGGATGGTTAGCCTACTGAGCAGAAATCTTCAGTCAGAAGTATGTGTAAGAGGAAGGAAAAAGAAAAAAATATTGCAGTCTTGAGTAGAGTGTACTTTTTACTTTAAAATGGAGTTTTTGAGAACTTTATAGAAAGACAATATGAAGCAATGATCTTAATAAAAATTGTAAATTTACTGAAAGACAAGAGATTTTTAGGTGCCTTGTGTATAGCTGCTGATTTCTTTGTTCTTTCTGAAAGGAACCTGGATTGGCAGTTTATAACACTTCACCTACAGCAATGTCCTTGTCTCGCAACAGGAGAATTCACAATATGAAATGTGGACCATCCAGTAAGTTATTTATGTTTCTACATAAAGTGAGCTTCTCTTGTCCCTTATTTTTTTTGCATTGTTTAATCATTCTTAGGAAATAAAAAAATCCCAAAATAGCTATTGCAGGCCTCAAGGATAATGAGGCTCTACCTTGTTTGGTCTGAGAAGTACCCAGGAGTATGGAAACTTGTCATGGGGTTTCACCTAGCTTCAAGTTTACACCTGGTTCTGGTTTGAAAATTTGAAAGACTGTTCCTAACTGCATGTTTTGTAATACAGAATTTTCAGAGAGGCAATCTTCTCTTGTGGTGGTATGCCCAAAAATGTGGATTGATGTTTAGACACCATGAAATTGCGTGTCCTGTACCTTTTTTGTGCTTGGAGATTGTTTGTTTGTTTTTGCTGAGGTAACCTGCTGATGTCTTTTTGTGTGTATGATCTATGGATTAGCAGGATAAGGTCCTTTTGGCCACCAGCTTGCAGTGGTGGGCATTTGCTTGAGGAATGTGCATCTTTGGTTTTTTGATCTGTCTTATTTTCAGAAGTGAAGTGGACAGGCTTAAAAGTATCTTTGCTAAAAGGTAAAGATCTGTGCTAACTCTGACAAGTGTCTGTGTCCTGCTTGCCTTGTACAAAAGAGCAGAATGAGGCAAAATAATTCAGAGTAATTTTAGTTAATGATGCAACCTCATTAGTTTCTCTTCAGTCAGCCTGATTGCGTTGGATGTGGGACCTGCCATGAAGAGTCTCAATTTGCATCCCATAGTTTTACAGCCCAACAGGCAAGATGATGTAGGAACAGATTCATGAATTGTGACTGGAGTTATGTCGTCTCCAAAAGCTTTTAATGCCTTCACACTATTTTCAGGAGATTTTGGGAAATGTGTAGCTGAACATGGAAGAATGATACAAGAGTATAGAGAAGCATAATATTGCTCAAATAAAAGCTACTACCTATGTAGGTCTCTCCAGTATACAAAAAAAAAATAAAAAATCAAAGCTATATTGTGTATGAAAAAATTGCTTTAGAAACCTTGCACTCTATACTAGTCAAAATTCCTCTGTTTTTGAGAGTTGTACCATCTTATTGACAAAGAAGTTTCTTTTTTAAATACTTAATAGAGCAGCTTATGAGGAAAATATAGACAGATCATGCTGAGAAATTTGTCACAATGATTATTTGCTTCCCTGGGTTTAGTCTTTGCCTAGTAAAAATTTCTTTAATTGAGATTATTAGGTTTCGTTTTTTTACTTCAGATCTGGAAAAAAGCTTCCAAGATGTATTACTGTTCAAGTGTACAAAAAAAAAATCCATGCACACAAATAGAAGTTGCAAGATTTCTGTTAAAGAGCTTTTGTCAAGGGTTTACGTGCAAGTGAATTGCTTCTTAAACTGGCCTGATATTTAAGAAATGGAAGAAGAAATGTGGAGCTAGGGAAAACAAAATATTTTCAAATGTCTCATGCTAACTTATCACATGGCTTCATAAGCTTCTAAAGGAGGATGTGGTTATGATGGCAAGAATTAGATTTTATTGCTCTCTGTAGATGTAACAGTGCAAAATTTTTGTTATCTTTCTAATTGGTAGTTCTGTGAGGCAAAAATATTCCATAGGGCTTTTCCATTTCTGATGCACTTGTTTTGGAAAGGTAGTATTGTTGAAGACAGGCCTTAAAAATTATCAGTGATTTCCCATACTTGAAAGCAAATAAAATCAGCACTATTAAATTATTTTAAATAGTGGAATGCATAGGCTTGGAAATTTCCTTTTTAAATCACATTAAAGTGATGTGTGTGGCAAATGGCATCTATTGTTGTCTGTGTATGAAAGACATATTAAAAGAAAACCCAAAAGAATAACCTCATCTGTTTTGTATAGTGCTCCTAATACTTAGAAAAATAGAAAAAATGCTTTTCTAACCTCTCCAATTTAAAGAGAGATGCTAGCTGCAATAACTGCCCATGGAGTGGGATTTGCAAGTGGGATATATGAAATAATAAACCTTCTTTGGTTAAAAACCTGAACAAATGGAAACCTAAATCGGTGACAAAAAAAATCCCAAACCAAAACAGCAAGGCAGACTGTCAGCTGCTTTCTCTAAGTTAGCAATGTCTCTAAAAAAATTATTCTTTCAAATACTTTCAGAACTGTGATTATAATGAAATTATGTTACAGTCAATTCTTCCTGCAATACCAGGTTTTCTTGCATTCTGTAACTCTGAAGATAAACCAACATGTTTTATGTGGAATGAGTGCATGACTTTTGCAAGAGATCTCTTTACCTTTGTGTTGTATTAGTCAATTGAAAGCATTTCAGAAAGCGATACTTGTGTCTTATCTGCCAATGGAACAACAAATTTGCTATAGCACAAGTAAATAGTTCTGTGTTAGTTTCTTGTAGCCAGGGAATATAGGATTTGAAAGCTGTATCAGAATAATTGAGGCTTACTTGTAGTTTGTTACTGTTTAACTTTTTACTTCCTTCCACATAAATCTTATTCATGAAAAAAAAACCCCAAAAAACCCAAATGTAAAAACCCCCTCGATTCCTGAACAGGAAGCTCCTGAGCTAAAGCATTTTGAGAAGCTGGGACAAGTGAACCAAATTATTTCTGGGAGTATTTAGGCTACTGCTGAGAATTTCTAACAGTCTAAACACTACAGATTTCCTTGTTTTGAAATGCTGTATCAGGCATGACTCATAGAAGATGCTTGCCCCTTACAATGTGTGCTTGTGAACTGATTTCAGGAGATGTACCAGAGCAGAAAATATGCTGCAAGGCTCTTGGAATTGAAGGGTTAAAATTTCACCCACCTCATTCACCTCAGAATCCCAGAGAGAAAGATTTTACATGCTAGAGCAAGCCTGCATGCCAGGGAAAACCTGTGCCATTGCAGGCAGGTGCTTTCAAAGACTGTGGAGTTGAAGGGTGAAAAAGAATGCAGGAAATACTTGTATTGATTCTCCCATAGCTGAAGGAACACCTGAAAGCTTGCACCTAAAGAAATGTGCAGTGGTAGTTATGCAGAGTTGCAAAATGCAGAATTTCAAGTTGTTGACTGCAAAATTTTAAGTATTACATTTTAAGCATATATTCTACTCTTTTATGTGTGGCTCTAGATCTAATTTAGGTTTCTTGCAAATTCATACCCTGATCTGCTTTCCTTTTTAACCTTCCTGTTCAAGAATAAAATTTGTTCATTTTTAAATAATTTGGTGATTTTAGTACTATGATTGCCTTCAGACTCTTCAACTGAACTGCTCTCCAACTCTTGCACAGCGACTTTAAAAATGTGTAATTTTTAAAGAATGCTGAAGGATATAATTCCTGTCTATTTCTGTAAATGACTCCAAATTTCTAAAAATGTTTGGGTCAAATGTTGTTATTGAGGCAGAATCATAAGAACTGAAGGTATGGGCTGGATCTTGTATCTTTCTTGCTTAAGCAAAACTTTATCACTTCTGACCTCTGAATTAATCTTATATACTTAAACTTTTCAGTCCAAGTAAATATAGTAATGAATACCCTGAAAAGAAACCTGTGTCTACTATTTTACATTAATTTATTAATTGTTTAAATTAATGCAATTTCTTTTCATGCTGTGTGTTAAATAGTAGAAAAAATAGTAGCACTAGGAAATACTTAATGTTTTATGTAAAAATACTCATAGGATGGTACACATCAGGCAGAAATCTTCAAGAATTAGCGGTGTACTTGTGATAATGGTGTATTACCATGAGGTCAGACCTGAACTCAAGCATTTGTGTTCATGTGATAGTTAAAGCAAAAAGCAAATATTTCAGAATGGATGTTTCTTTGAATGAAAGTGAAAAGAGTTTAATTTAGATGTCTTTGATTTAGTATCTTATGCTTTGTGTGGAATACATAGAGAAGATCTATTTGCAGTTACCTGCTTGTGTTCCAGGACGAGAGCATTTGTTTAATGACTCTATCTCACTTCATGCTGAGGGGCTCCACACGAATAAATTACTTATTTTATTCCTAATGAGCATGTTGGATTAGAAGACCAAATCATGCATGAGCAAGTCAGGACATAGAGTTCAATTGGAGCTCAAATAAATTCAAGAGATTTTAAGTGTTCCTTGGAGAAGAAGTAATGCAACAAAGTAAATGAAGCTAAATGTCTGCCGTATCTGAGATACAAAGCCAAAAAAAATATCTTGCATCAATAACAATATTTCAAAATAAATGTGTATTTTGATGAAGATGCAGATTGAAGTCAGCAATTGTGGGGGATTAGAGTATTTAAGCTGAGAACAGCAGAGAAGAATTCAGACCTGTATTACAAGAGCATCCCAAGTCTTCACCTTATTCGATAAAGAAGGATTTTGAGGCTGATTGCTTCATCACAGCAATGGTGGTATTATCAGGATGATCTGCAGGTTCTGGTGGTGACACTAGTTAGAAATCCCACCATTACTTATATGAGTCAAATCATGCTGCTTAGGCCTGCTGTTTCCTGCTAGAAAAGTCTCACCAGTTTTCAGTTTCAGATTCCAACCCAGTGCACTCAACTGGCATAATGTCAAAGGGGAAAGAGGAGCTGAGGAGTTTTCAGTGGGTGTTACTTCAGGTTAATGGAGGACAGAATAGTCTTCCCTAGGTTTTCCTTATTCTAACTTTCAGTTAGCTTGACATCTCTTCCCTTTCTGCAAGTATAAAAATGTTTCTCACATTTCTAGGGGAGAGATAAACTTTTGACGTAGTCATATGGGTTAGCTTATTGGGAGAGCTCATATTCCTTTAATGACAAAGATTAGAATGAACACCTTGTTACAGGATGTTCATTCTGAATAGTTTGGGAAGTATTTCTGTGTTAATGGAGCAGAATGAGATGATTAAATGAGGCCACATTTACAGTAGGAGCTCTAAATGCGATCTGAAACAATGCTGCTTTCCTCATTACCTGCTTAAGGATAACTAATGTTTGCACACATAGCTGTTCTATGTGGTGTAAGGAAAGGAACTTAAAAATTATGTAGAAAGGGATATAAACAAACACAACAGCTGAGATTATCATATTTTCTTAGAAACATACACAGACAAAAGAGTTCTTCATGAAGACGAAATGCTTGTGATTGAGTAATTCGATTTTTTGATTCAGGTTTGACTAACACCTTTTCTCTCTGAGGAGAGCCAGGGAAATCCTTCAGAGTGACAGCAAGGGTCCCAGGTCAGCTGACTGTTTGCACAATCTGAACAAACAGGGCTTGGAGCAGGTTACCTGAGCCATGCTCAGAGTGGAATCATTCAACCTGAAACATCAAAAGGGGGCTAACTTCCTCTACAGCTCAGAGGAACATGACTTGCAGCCTAATTGCACATTATTGTAACTGGACAGGCAACAGGGCACAATCTTAGAGAAGCAAAGAACAGAGACCAGAGCTCTGGTTACACAGGTCTCACAGCAGTCAAGATGAAAGAGATCAATGTCTGCCTCTCTTGACAAGAGGAACAGGCTTTTGCATTATTGACAAGATTGGTCACTGTGAGCATGTAAATGAGATGGCTCAGTCAGTGGAACTAGGGACCTTTCTGCCTGGTGCTTGCATGATTTTTTATTGACCTGATGCTGGCCAGGCAGGGAAAGGCACAGGAGAGTTGGGCTAGCAGGACAGGCAAAGGAGCATTGCCTTTTATTTTGTCTACCTGCCTTGTTCTTTTGAGTATGGCCTGCTTTTCCCCCCTTTCTGTGCTTTCCCCCGTTTTGTTTTGTGGGAGGGTGGCAGACTGCTTGTTGAAACAAAGGGAATCAAAATTAATTGTTCGGATATTTTGAAAATCTTCAATTACTTACTTAGTATTTATAATGTGATTGCAAATGGAAATGGGGCTTGAATTTGAAAGTGAGTAAGTTTAGATGCGATATAAATATGACATGATTTACTATAAGGGTGGTGAGACACTAGAATAGGCTGCTCAGAGAAGTGTGGATGCCCCATCCTGGAAGTGTTCAAGGCCAGGTGGGATAGGGCTTTGAGACACCTGGTCCAGTGGGGTTAGAATGAGATGATCTTTAAGGTCCCCTCCAACCAAAACTGTTCTAGGATTATTTTTCAATAATTATGTATTTGTAAAGATAATGAAAAGATGACCAAGCTTTCAGTTTCTATCTTCCTGAAACAGTTTCTTCTGAGCAACTTGTCTGCTTTCTGCAACAAGAACAATCTCAGTTTGTGTTTTAAAGTGCCAAAACTACTATGATAGCGTAATAGTAAATTATTAAAATAGTTTCCTAAACAAACTTGTAGGAGCAAATACTAGCAAAATAAGTAAATGGATCATAATTTTAAAAAGTAAATTTAATCATGAAGTTTAAATTTAATAACAGGAAACTTTATTTCTGCTTGTGTGCATTTTTCTTTAGACACTGAAAATTTTTGTCATATTTTGATAGGGACCTTCACAAGGCATAGGAAAAAAACAAAACAATGCCTCCCTCCCCCAAATCTGTCATAGGAAGTCAGGGATCCGTGTCTTTCTGGAAAGTGCTTGTGGTTGGGGTAGTTGGAAGCTGTAAGATGGAAGGAGGGCAGGCAGGTGTGGATACACAGTTGGGATCAGAACACATTTGTTTCTAAGGTAGGCTGCTCTCATCCTGGCAGAGCTTAATGCTAACTGAATGCTAAGTTAGCAACTCCTGTTATTCTCAGAGTTACTCAGTGAAAGAACTGGGTCTTAAGGAAGAAAACGATCAGAATTTGTTTTGACATGCCTTTTTCTCCCCTCAGATTCCCTTACATGTTTTAATGGAGGTGAGTGTGCCTACAGGGAGCAGTGTGACTGCAGTCGGTTTAATGCGACGGGAGCGAGGTGCCAGACAGGTGAGTAAAGAGAAATCTGACTGGGTTTCTGGGGCTGCACTTGTGTTCCCACAGCTACAATGACTGCTCTCTGCCTAAAGGCTCCCTTCATGCTGGAGCATTTTCTCCCTCCTTTCTTTTATGTTATTATATTTCACAGCATGTCTCATGCACTGCCCCTTCTTAACTCCTGTTTGTATCAAAAAACCAGCGCTGTGTCTCAAGTGACTCTCCTTTTGTTAGTGCATAACACAGGTGCTGAAAGAGATCATATATGCAGGACATGGGGCCAGTATAATTTTGAAACTTTTGATGGACTCTATTATTACTTTTCTGGGAAATCCACGTATGCCCTTGTGAGACACGCTGAATTAGATGAGCAGAGCTTTTCCATACAGGTAGGGAATGATACTTTTACATTCTTTGAACTATTGTTGAAATGCTAATAATGTATTAATTTTAAGAGATTAGAAGTAACTTGAGACAAGGGGGTTGAAAATGCAATCTAGATGTGATTTTAACGTGATGTGGGCTACCACTGCCATAGCATAGAATGTAAACAGCTGGAATAAGACTGATGTGTGTCCTTGCCAAGCCCACTTTGTTCACTCAAAGCTGTGAAAAGACCACTCTGTGACCGTAGCTATGAAAACACTGCTCAGTTTTTTCCACAAGAGGGGGACCAAACTTCTTGCTCCCATGCTGAGTGCAGATTTAGGGGTATTAGTTCTGTTACAAATTTATTGCAAAAAATTTGATTAAAACGTTGGCTTTGTGATTTTTATTTGGCAGGTGAATAATGATCCTGAGTGCCATTCTTCTCCTTATTCCTGCAAAAGGTCCATTAGTTTATTCTTTTCTGGAGAAGAACAGATAAAGATGAGCAGTGAAGTCACCTATAAAGGATTTGGGTAATTGTCATGTTTCTAATGCTGTAGTTGCACTGGAGTTAATATCATGGTACCACTTTGATAATAGAGATGCAAACCTATTCCTTGGTGGGCTGAGAAAGTATCCAGATCACAGCTGCAATAATTACTCTCCCTTTACAGAGTAGTGTCTGAGAAAGGTGATACCTAATACGTGGTATATAGAATTAAGTATAATCACTGGCATTCATGATTTTTGTTGCTATTTGCAAATTCATTTGGTTTAATGGAGTTACTCAATATTTACATCAGTGATTTTCAGTTGTATGAGGAAGGCATCAGCAAGTAATTTATTTTTAATGGTTACATTTTCAAACGTGATATTATTTTTGGTTCTGTGTGTCATTCCAGAGTACAATTACCTTATGTTATTGGGAACTTACACATCCAGAAACTGGCTGGGTACTTCCTGGTGAGGCACCAGTATGCCTTTACCCTGGCTTGGGATGGTACCTCTGCAGTGTACATCAAAATGGCACCAGAGTACTTGGGCAAAACCCATGGACTGTGTGGAAACAATAATGCTGTTCTGCAGGATGACCTGGAAACCAGTTATGGTCAGTATTTAAGATTACTTCCTGTTGAGTACTGTGGTCTTTGGGGTGGGTTTTTTGTTTTGGCTTTTTTTTGTTTGTTTGTTTTTTGTTTTGTTTTTTTTTGTGTGTGTGTTTTCTGGTGAAATAAATGTTACTTTGCTTAGTTTTCAGTTGTAATGCTGATTGAATTTAAGATGTGACTTTGGAAATGCAAAACATTATATGGAGATTCTTCCACTAGATGATATTTAGTGAAGAGGCCAAATTTTCATGTAGGTGGGGCTCTAGGGAGGAAGATGTTAAACTTGTCTTAGTCCATTATCTACAATTTTGTATTTGTACTTCAGTTTCCTGGGACCTGAAAAGTTAAATCTGTGTTCAAATGTTCACTGCCCTTTTAGCAATTTTGTGGCCTGTGAAAGCCTGAGGTATTGCTGTTGGAAATAAATCAATAATTAGTAAATCAAATGAATGAATACTCTCAAATCCTGTTTGATCTGGCATTGCACATGTGTTAATGCTTTCAGAAATAATCAGTGATCAGTTAGTGTGAACTTCAGACACTTGCAAAAGGCTTGGCAAGATGTCTATAAAATGAGTAATGGAAAAAAAGCAGGGGGAAAAGATCAGGTCCCTTGAAAAGTATCTCAAGTGAGGCCATAAAAACTTCTGGAAATCATAGTTTTGAGCTGTTTAACTGTTGGCTCCTCCTCTTTAACTTGAGGGTATTTCCATGGAGCACTGCTTCAAAGCTCAGAGTGGATGTGATTTCCTCTGTTCATGCATTCCCCTCAGTTTCAGAAAGCACCTGCCCTTCACTGTTAAGTCATTGTCCCCACTAAAACTTTGCTCACTAAATCAAGTTGTTTGTACTAATGCCAAGATTAAGGGGTCGTTTCCCCAGAGATTTTTCCTCTCACCTTTCTCTGTCCCTCAAAGCTGCATTTGTAGCACAAGTGAGTGAATTCACTGTGCACGAGTTTTATCCATTAGCTTGGGGAGCAACAGTAGTAAAGATGTGGCAAGAGGTGCTTTTGTGGGTATTTGGTTAATTCAGACAATGATTTTTGTACCACTGCAGTGACCCAGGAATGCCTCATCTTTCTTGGGTTTTAGACTCCCTGTTGGGAGTTTTGTATAAAGTAGCAGCATAGACCTATGTATTATTTGTTAATTTATTTAAGCTTTTTATTAAAGGTTTTCTTTTCTTTATTCCATTGATGGACTAAGGCAGGCACGGTCCCTCTCCCTTAAATCCCTTCCTTGCCAAATTGCCTGAGTAATCTGCTTTATGCCATCTGAAAGCCCACTTCTGTAGTTTCTTTTAAAAATATTTTTTGCTTCTTGAAAGGACCCAGATTGATTTCAGCTGATTCACTTAGTGGTGGGAAGGGTTAGGTGTTCTCTCCTTGATGTGCTTTGATTATTGAAATATTTCCCTGGGAAATCCTACAGAAGAACTATTGGTCTTCCGAATCACTGTGTGACTGTGTGTGTCTTGTCTAGGAAAACTGACAGATGATGTAAGAGAATTTGTAGAGAGCTGGCAGGAAAATCCTCCACAAGGAACACCCAGCTGGGATAAATCTCTTCTCAATGAACCACCGTGCCTGACACAAAGCCATGAATCTCTGCAGGTTTGCATCAACACAAAAGGATTATTGCCATAGCTGGTGATTCTAACTGGAGCAAGAATTGGACTTAATTTTAATTTTCAGTGAATAATTTAACAACTTTTAATGCTTTGAAGGAGACTGGAAATATTTGCATTTTTGGGGGGTAGTTTAATTAAAGTCCTTGCTGCAGCAGGTCTTCCCTGGTCTTCTCATCACCTCACTGCTCCTCCCCTTTTCTTCCATATTTAATTCTTTTCAAATATTATATGTCTGCATAGAAGCCAATAGAAGTGTTTGAATATGAAGCTAAATGACTGACAAGTTGTAAAAGATGGGATTCTTCTATAACTTATCTATAGGAAGGATAGAAAGAAGCAAGGAAACAAAACCAGTCAGAACACAGTTAATTTGCCAGAGTTTAAAAAGAGAATTATTGTTTCTTCTTTCCATGACTTTGAAGTAATTTTTAATTTTAATTAGTATTTTCAGGATACAACCCTTAAATTAAAGTGCTTTGAAGCTAAAGCTGGTGCCAGCTATGGTTTATTTCTTTTCCCTTTTACTGTGTAATTCAATTAAAATGAAGGCTTTTTTCAGGTCGTCTTGATTTAGCTGAAAGATTATCTGTGCCCTCTTTGAGGGAGGGATATGTTTTACTACCGCTGGTATGAGTTTAATTCAATGTTATGGAAACTCTGACATGGGCAGCAATGTGTTGCTAAACACTGCTTCTATTGGGTGAGAGGAAAGTGATTCCTAGACACAGACAGATGTCTATTCCGATTTTCCACAGCATTCTGTCTTATTCTGCTGATGTTTATTTTTGAAAACCTCATTACAGCAGCTGTCTCTTTCATTTCAGAGGGCATATGCTCTGTGCAATATCCTGTTACATCCCCCATTTAAACAATGTCATGAATATGTGAGTCCTCTTTCTTTTATGGCAAGCTGCACAAATGATCTCTGCATGTAAGTGAACGTTTTTGGCTAATTCCAAAGCTATTATAAAAATCATGGTCCTTCTCTCATAAGGATGAATTATAAATGTTAAATGAGCTGATTTGTGGCTTTCTCTGCATGCAAGTTTTTAATCTAACATTGTTCTGTTATCTTGCTTTTCTCACTTGTTCTAGTTTTACTGCCGTGGAGTTGTTACTGCTTTCTTTGGTGTAAGAATGACCAAAGTCAGGCCCAGATTCTTTTCTGATCTGTTAGTCTGTCTCCTCTGAACATGTCATCTGTTTTGATTCTGAGTGTACAACTTCCTTAGGTGCTTTCTGCCATTCTAGAACCTTCTTTCTATAATGAAAAAGTCATTGTGAATGGGTCAGTTTCTCCAAGCTGTATGGTAATCCATTGAAAAGAGGAATTTGATAACCATTTGAGCTTATGCTAACATTTCATAGCCTGCTATACTCCTGGTCTGACTAGTTAAATTAAAAAAAAAGAAAAATAATGCAGGTCAGATGATAATTTCCATTTCTTGTACCCTAATGGCTCACTGGTAGAAATTTTACACTTCCTTCTTGTGAGTTTTCCACAGGATATTACTCCTTCTGTAAAAATCAAGACCTTTATTGAAGTTTTTCTATTGCTGTATTTCTGGCTTTTCTGGATTTATTCAGAAAAAGGCAGGTCTCAAATGCATTGATATTTATGTTGTTGACTTCTCTTCAAGGGTGGCAGAAAGTTTTTATCCTTTTAAGCCTTTTAACCCGGTCCAACAGCACAGTACCTTAGAACACTGTTAAAGTAGACTCAGACAGCATGGGATGAATGCCATGCAGGAGCTTCACAAAGTTATGAGTGTGTGTTTGAATGGAGGCACAAAACAATGTCATTTTTTCTTTGCGTAAGGTCAGCAGCTGATGATGCAACTTGGTGTCGAGCCCTCACTGAGTATGCCAGAGCGTGTGCCCAGGCAGGAAAACCACTCCATGGATGGAGAGTGCACTTCCAGCAGTGTGGTAATGCCTGTGCCCTTGTACTTGGAAATGCTGCTTGCTCCTTGCTTTTTGAAAAGGGTGCCCTTAGTAGTTTTAGTTCTTTGCCTTCCTCCATTTTTGGACTCTCATAATTCTTAATGAAGCTATTAAGGGAGTCAAACTCACTTCAAGACTACATAAATGCAATGGATTTTCTCTTTAATATTTATTTAAATAATTTATTTAAAGCACTGAGATTATTACAGTGTGTTTCTGTAAAGTGATTAACCATTTTGATTTCACGGAGCTGCTCTTTCAAATATTGTCAAATCTTCATGGCTTTGTGATATATAAAATGTCACAAGTCTTAAAAATAAGTTTAAATTGCACTTGCATAAGGCTTCATCCTACAAATAAGTTTGAAGGAGGTTATTTAACTTGTTCACTTCACTGGAGCACAGCACCCAAACTGCTTTGTCTTCCATGACAGTTATGTACTATGGCTCCAAAAAATTTCTATTAATGGGTGTTCTGACTGTTTCTGATGATGGTATGAGAATCTAAATAGCTCTGCTGTAAAAAAGCATAATTTAAGATCATTACTTTTAATGGAGAGGATGTGAATATGTAAATATGTATCAATTCTCTGTGTTAGGAAAGCTATTGTTTTGACTGTGTTTATCTAGCGAACAGACACTCAACTGACGTGCCAGAAGATACATACCTGAAATAAACACGTGCAATCCATGTAAGCCCTGTGACAGTAGCTCTGGACCTTTGAATCCCTCTGCCTGTTTCTGTATTTCAGTCATTACCTGTGCTGAGCCCTTGACCTACAGTGAGTGCATCAACTGCTGCCCAGTTTCCTGCCACCAACAATCGCAGTGCATTGGCAGTGAGCTGCACTGCATTGATGGCTGCTACTGCCCAGATGGTGAGTTCTGCCTCTCAGATACACACCTGGCTCCTTGTACTGTTCAGGGTGCTCCTCCCCAGGCTTTACATCCCTGTAAAACCTGACAGGATTAAAAGCAGGAGCTCTTTACAGAGTGCCAACAGTGTGGGACGCTGACCTTGTTTCCTTTACTCACAAGAGCTTTTTCCTCCCTATAAAAAGTAGGAATAAGTTTCAGCTCAGATTCATAGCCTGTAGAGCTGCACAGTTTCAGTGAAATACAGGGTTTGCTCTGTTGTTACAGGGCAGGCACCCTCCTGATTGTGGTGGCTGCTGATTGGTTTTTGTTGGTAGGGACTTTAGTGACTTATTTTTTTTCCCCTTTTATTTTTTTTTTTTTGCCACTTTATTCTTTTTTGGGTTTCCCCTAGTTATTGGCTCCTGTTGAATACAGAATTCTATCTAAAAGAGGACAGAGAAA